>VZTU01003559.1:102669-141179 GCA_013400835.1 Zapornia atra | reverse complement strand
GTGGCTCCGGGGCCCGGGCGGGAACGGTGGCCAAACGCACCGCTCCCCGTGGGCGAGGCGGCTCTCACCGGGACAGGGCGCAGCGGGCGTGCGGACCGCACCGTGGCCCCGGCGGAGCGGGACGGAAGGCTGCGGGGGTGCGCTGGGCTGCGGGCGGGCCTGCCCTGCCTCCCGCAGGCTTGTGAGCGGGCCAGTTCGGGGGTGGCGGTCGGGCTGTTTCGGTGGTTGGTTACTTGGTTCTGTCTTGTCTCGGCTCTGCAGCGTACAGGCGCGAGGAAGAAGGAGCTTGGTAAAATCGCCATCGGCCAAAATGGGGAACTACTTACAGCAGCGGTGAGAAGTGGATGGGCTGCCTTGCTGCCTGTGCTCCTGCCTTGCGCCAGACCCAGCAGGGCAAGATGTGTGTCTTTATCCTTGCACAGAGCCTGTCTGCCTAACTGCTGAGGAAGCTATGTGCTGAAGCTGGACATCCTGGCACAATGGGAGTACTTGTGTTCTCTGCGACTTGCAGTTTACTTCTGACTCTGGTGCGAGGGCACAGTTTATTTACATGCGAGCCAATTACTGTTTCCAGATGTTCAGGAATGCCCTACAATATGACTTTTTTCCCAAACATCATGGGACACTACGATCAGGACACAGCTGCTCTCCAAATGGAGGTGAGTTCTCCCAGTCCTACCATAGTATGTAAATAGAAGTGCTATGAAACAACCTCTTTTGTCCTTGAGAAATGGTTTGTGATATCTCTTGTGACAAGGCAGACGTATAGCAACAAGATGCTTCTTTAAATGTTTTTGAAGTGCACTAGAGCTGCTTGGTTGTATAAGCACTGTGCAAGGAAGCTACAGGAATCCTGCCCTGCCCTACCTTGGATCTTGTTCGAAGAGTGGAAGAGGAATGGGTGTAGCACAGCAATGTGGCTGTTCAGAGCTCTTTAGCAGAGCTGATCAAATACAGCCCAGGCACGTTACTAATAAACAGAGCAGTTCTTGACGTTTTCTGGGGATGTAGCTTATGATATCCTGGTCTAGCTGAACTCAGGTAGTGCAAAAATAATGTTTAGATGTTGCTCTTTGTTCTCCTCTTAGCTTACATCTCTGCAAAGAAGTACCTAAACTTATTTTTAGCCTTATTCTCCATTGTGGCTTTTGCATTCTCTTGTCTTCTGACTGGACACTGAAACTTCTGACTGGACGCTGAAACTTCTGACTGAAAGAGCAACTTGTTTTCAGTTTGGAAAAAAAAACCCAAACAAACCCAAGCACCACTCTTCTTACCTGAACTGACTGTAACATATGGCTCCCTTGAGAATATGCCACCTTGTGGAAAGACTTTGCCGACAGCAATAGGTATTAAAGGGTGAGAGCCTCTCTGGGTGAGAGGCTTGTAAAACAAGTTTTAAACCTGTTTCAATAATGGATTTCAGTGGTAAGAGGAGGGGGAACATCTTAACACAAGTCATGAAAAGCTTACTATCTTGTGCTGTGCAGAGTGAAACAAAGGAGTTGAAAATTAAGAAGTTTCTGGTTTAAAAAAAATACAGGTGGTGTTGGAGGTGGCTGCTGTTCCTAAAATCTTATTTGTATATTCTTTATTGAGCTTGGAGGAGGAGCTTGGTTCAGTTGCCAGAACTTTTTTTTTTTTTTTAGTGTTGCTTGGGATAGTCAGTATTCCCTGTTAGGCCTCTAGCTGCCAGCCTGGAAGGGCACAGGCTTTAGTCTTGCATCATGTTTTTCAGCCCAGCATAGATGCATGGGAAATTCTGTATGCAAGCATCTCGATACGGCTGCAGGTCTTGGATAAATTGTGGAGTGTCTTCGGCTGTAGACTGTGTGAACTCTGCAGTGCCTTCTCCAGTCCTCATTTGTGAGGAATGCTTTCTACAGCGTCTGCCACTTTATCTTGTCAGATGTGCTGTTGTTTCTTACTTGGTGTGTCTTAACTACAGCTGCTGAACCAGCTTTTATCAGTATTCATGCCTTCCAGTCATGCTGCTCTTAGAGCAGAGAGACCACAGAGCTATTTTTATTGTTACAACTGACTTTTCTTAACTTTTAGTAAGTTATGTCTTCTGCATGGAGGGGGTTCCTTTTGGAAAGGATTCATGGCCTATCTCTTCTCATATAGCTACTTCATAAAAACTAGGTGGTAGTGAGAAGGTTTGTTGTTTTTTCTCTGTTTCCCTCCTGTCTCCCTTATAACTACTTCTGACTACTGCAGTGGTTGATCACTACTCAGCTGACCGATGGGGTGGCTGTGTGGAAGAACAGTGTCCATTAGGATTTGATTTCCCTACCCTGTTTCATTTGCCTCCTGGTGTCCTGTCATTGCCACTGTCTGGCCTCTAATTTGGTATACCTTGCTGCTCCAGTGCTGTGCAGACACCTCTAAGCTACCTAATGTGTATGTGTGCTGGTCTGCCTGTCTGCCTTTATTTGTGATTCGGCAGTGCAGACTGCTTGGTGTCACTGAATTTTTCAGGCAGCTGTGTTACTAGTGAAAGGGTAAGGAAATTTCCCTCCATTCTGTATGTAGCTGGTGTTGAACCTGCTGCTTGTGGTTAGGTTGGAATTAATATGGTAAGCTCAGGGCAGTTCATTGCTGGGCCTTTTCTCTGAGGGACACCAGTGGGTACCAATATCACATGCTTTGAGGTGATTCTACACCATATTTGATAGTGGCACCAGTATAATTGTCCATGGCACTAGGGAACCTTCTCAGGATTGGCAGAGAGGGCTTTTCAGAAGATTTGGTGGTGTAGCAGAGGAGGAGGAGTTAATGACTTCTGGACTGTTGTTTAATTTCACTTTGCAGCCACTAAGACGCAGTGGGTAGGGTGGTGGAGGAGTCTTCTGTTGTTTTGAGAGCTCGAATTTTTCTGTAATTGGTAGTCCAAACTTTGTTCATACCAAAGAAAGAATTTTAATGTTATGTTGGTTAAAGCTTCTTTCTTTTGATCTTCCATAGGAATGCTTAAAGGCTTTGGTTTTTAATTCCATCTGCCTTTCCCCCCCCACTCCCCACAGCCTGTTCTCAAGACTGGGCATGGTCTTAGAATGTAAACACTGAGTTTGAGATTGAGGCTTGTGATATTTTCCTCACTTTATATAAACTGATTTTGAGCAAGCTGTTTATCCATGCTATCTCAGGGCATGTGGCAGAGACTTCTTTAACAAACCAAAGTATTTTGTGCAGGAAGGCCCTTGATGTTATTAGTCCTGTCTTCTCTTCTGTTCCCTCTGGAAAGACTGTCTGTCTTCTCTGGGGTGTTTGCTCCCAGAAAGAACGTGATATTGTCAAGATGATGATTCTTACCCGAAGGTGAAGTTCAGTTTCCAAAACAGTATTAACTCCTATAACCCACTCTCAGGCATGTTCTTGAGGTGGAAGAGTGTCTTGTACTGTACACAGCTGGAAGAGCTGTGCATTCCATCTGCTGGAGCACAAAGGCTTCTGTGCAGTTATTTGGCTTCCTGGAAAGGTGTTAAATTGGTGTTTCTGGGATGGCGTCTTCATAGTAATCCCTGGGAGAGAACGATGCAGAGCCAGTCACAGGTGGTGGTTGTCCTCCAGGAAAGTCGCTGGGTCACCGGATGATCTGTGATTGTACGTTTCTGCCTCATGCATCAACTTTTCATAGTGATGTGCTGTAAACCAGAACACTAAACTGGTAAGAGCAGGAAAAGTAGACTAACTCAATCTTATAGCCTCCATTATCGATGATCTGACTAGTGACAAGTCCCTCAGGGATCTTATTTTCTACAACAGCAAATTAATCACTTGAAGTTGCTCCCTCCACATGCACCCACATCCCCCATTGTGTTTTGGTTGGGGGTTTTTTGTTTGGTTTTATTCTGAGCTGACAATTTGGCAGAGTGAGTTTAGGCTACTTGAGTTTTGCTTTATATTGGGATTAATATCGTTTATACAACAAATGGTGATTTTAGGAAAGTAAAACCACGAGACTTTGATGTGAAGTTTTGCATTTGCTGAACAGTTGGGTGACAGTGCAATCTGTTTGCAGACATTTACAGCACCTGTATCTTAAAGCAGTTTAACAGTAACACTGCTCATGTTACTGCTACCTCAGGCTGGGGGGCTGAAGATCTAGGGTTTGTCTAGTGAGGAAAACGGGTGGACAGAGGTGAATAGCCGGTTCCTTACACCTCTGCTGAAATAGGTGTAACTCCCTCTCGTGGTCATCCTGAAAACTTAGTCACTGCTAGTACCGAAGTAATTCCTACTTTAACTCTCCTTGGATAGGCTGTCAATGTAAGGCATTATTCCAGCAAGGCAGAGAAGATTACTGTGTCGTAACTTCTTGTTCGTATCTCTTAATCTGTTCTGCTGCAGTTCTGGAATGTGTCCACCGTAGACAGGCCCTTAAGACTTCCTGACCTGGGTAGGTTCTACAGGTCTGTAGAAGTACAAAGGGAAAAGGCTTGCCAGCAAGTTTTAAAAGTAGACCATACAAAACACTGGAAAATGTCCCACAGAGAACAATAAAGTACCTCGGAGAGGCTGGAAAAATGATTCAGTAGTGAAGTTTCCGTGCACTTCTAAGTTCATGACCATGTGCCAGAGTGTGTGTGTGTGTGTCTATGGAGAATTCAGTGCAAATGGATGCAGCAGTGGGAGAAATTGTATGAGAACTAGAGTTGGCTTAAGCCAGCAAAACCAGTTTGAAATGGATTAAGAAGCTTAATACTGAAGTTCTGAGAGTTAACTTTTCTTGATGTAATCACTTAATTCGCTTCAACTAAATGTGAATTTGCAAATAATTCATTATGGAGATACTTCAAAAAACTGGAAACCTGGTGTCTAGAAAGCTTAAATCAGTACATATATGTATGTGTGCATACACACAGAGAGGAGGAAGCTGTACCTCTTCTGTAAGTTGGGAGCTTTGGGGAAGCAAGTGCTGTTTTGTGTAGAAGGTTGTTACTGGGATGTTCTGCAAAATAGCATAGGTGTGAGCTTACTGAAACCTCTACAGACAGGCATCCTGCCTCTCCCTGTTATTACACCAAGCACTGCTCGTGTGAACCACTAGTACTTAAAACTTGAAGCTTAAATGTCTCCGCTCTTAAATTTTTGGTAGCTTCTTTTTTAAGAAAACAAACAATACTCACTGTCTGCCTATTGTTGGCCCTGATGCTGCCTCAGAGCGAAGCTGAAGAAAGGGTGCTGAGGTGTGGATGTTGAGTCAATGGAGCAAGTGCAGGGGGTTCTTTAGTTTCTATTTGCTTGTAATGTTTTTGCTGTTTCTTTACCACATGACAGTGGTATCAGCAGGCAGAGATTTGTGTAAAAAGTGGCATATGTAGTATGCTATATATCCTATGTTAGTTAAGCTAGAAAAGTTGCCTTAGTTTGTCTTATCAGGACAAAGTGGAGGTTACAAAAGGTTTTGGTGGTGAAACAGCTAAATTGCTGCTTGTTAAATGAAAGTTGGTAAATACAGAAGTGCCACATCATATGACTCAAGGGAGATACAAAGCAGTACAACTGACTTCTGTGCTGGATACGTTTCTAGAAATGCTCTGTAGTTGGATATGAATAATTCTATTTTTAATGATTATTGTGTAGCTTGTAGAAAAGCTTTGGCTGAGGGGTCAAAAAACATGAATTATACAGATCTGTGTCATTTTTACACCACCATACAAGTTTGTGAAGTGTATTTTCACTTCTGTGCTGCCTTGCTCTCAGGTGTTCCAAAGAAACATAGGTCATCATTAGTTCTTAGTGGTTCCTATGGCAACGCATTTGTAAACAGTCTGCTGATTCCCATGGGTACACTGAATTACAGCCACTAAACAGTGCTTGTATGTAGTACTAAGGCCCTTCATCAAATGTGATTAACTTGTGCAGATTGTCTGAAACCAGACGGGCGAATGTGTGTAATCCTATTACACTGGCTTTAAGCCTATCAGTCATCTGCAAAACCTAAAGCTGCTTTGTCTGAACAGCATTCCTTGTCAACCCCATAATGTGATTAGTACTGCCTTGTTCTGAGAGGGTGCTGCTTTGAAGGCGCAGGGGTCCAAAGTAATACATGCGTGATGGGAGAGGGTGTTTGCCTTAGGTTAACTGGGGTTCATTGAGACGTTGCTGACAGTGAGGTTCCCTGAGCCTCATCTTTATCCATGTTAAGAGGCTATGTCTACACTAGCAACTAAATTGGTGTTACAGGAGTGGATCTTGAGTTGTTAGCACACTTCTTGCCTGTCCGCCACATGAGATTGATTGGGGCTTTACTCTGGACTAGATCTAGGCCAGTCCTACTGTGCACAAGGTTTGAAGTTGGCCTACAGAAGTCTGTCTTCCAGCTCTTTCTCAACAGCAGAGCTTTCTGGGATACCCTGTGGTACCCTGTTGATGGTTTCCTGCAGACTGCTGTCCTTTCTATGGTGGCCTGTCTGATGCTTACTTGCAGCTGCAAGTTGGAGTTGAGGAAAGCCAGCAGTGGGTATAAAGCTTTCAGACGTAGAAAGGCATATTTGAAGCTGGTATTTGTCCTTAGGCTTCACCATCATCATGTGCAATTTCAAGATCACCTCCATGTTTTTTTTAAGGAAGAGGCTGTTGCCCTCTGGAACCTCATGAACTTCATTGGTCAGCAGCAAATAAGATTAGGGAGGGCAAGTCTGTTAAGGGTGATGTGACCATGATTTGAAAAGTCTTTCTTCATGTTGTTTTCCTTTGAAAATTAGACTAGGGGATAAAATTGTATACCAGTGTGTACAGGCGGCCTGCAGTGTTTTCCCTTTGCTGCCCATGAGTTGCCGAACTGGGATCAAGCATCTCAGTAATAGCTTGCATTGGCCACGACAGCTCTGGCGGCAACAACTTCATTGTCTGGTAGGCCTTGGTGAGCCACCAAGGTACATTTGGGGACATCTTTGCAAGGGTCATGATGCTTATGTCTTCTACAAATCTAGCCTCAGAACAGAATAAGGTTCTGATGCCTTCTTTTAGAAGAGGGCTTTGTGGTGTTCAGATGCCTTTCTGCAACTGTGAGAGATGTCCGCAGTGCTGCATGGGTCATAAGGCTGTATGGAGCCCATTTGCAAGATGGATGTGATGTTCAGATGACAACTTGGCTGCAGGTTATTGTCTATGCCGTTGCTCATCAAGACCATGGAAAACCAAATGCTCCAGAAACGGAGTGCATGGGACAGGGGGTGAGGTCAGATATCAATGCTGTCTTTTCCAGTGTGACAATGCAATGTGTAGATATGACAATTTCTAAAACTACTATTGTCATCTCTTTAGTTCTGTACTACTTCCAAAGGAGGGGTAGGAGTTTCTGTACCACAAAGCTTGCTGTCTCTCTCTCATTATCAGTTTGCTGTTGATTCACTAACCCCTTGGGCCAAGTGTGGTTGTATTACCTCATGTTGCCTTTTTGGATCTTTTCTGTGTATTGTAAGCAGCTGTGATTGCCACATCATGGCAGTAATTTGCTTGCCAGAGGAAAAGATGCATATGTCTGTCATCTTCTCCTTAACTAAACAGTAGAGATGAATGGAGACTTGCTTGCTTTCTGCTTGGCTATTAGAAGGAGGGGGGCATAAGAGCTGTGTAAGCAACTACTGTAAATGGGAGGAGAGAAACTTGTGATGATATACAATGATCAGGCTCTACAGGACAGAAAGGCTATTCTCTTGCCAGAGATCATCTCATTTCCATCCCTATAGTGAGACAGACAAGAGCTACCTGGGAAAAAGAAATAATAAAATAAAGCAATGTTTATCTTTGTGCTTAACTTCTGGTAGATGAAGGTCTTTCAGTGAACAACCACACCCTTCCCAGTTCTGCCCATGCTGTATTCCCCAGAGGCCCTGCACAGCCGCATTTCTTCAGTCCAGTAACTACTGCCACTCTCCTGTTTACAGAACACTTTGTGGCCAAACTCCCTGCACATTGATCCTGCATGTAGAAGTAAAAGACATTCTTTCAGAGAGGGACTGTGCCCATCCAGCCTCATGGTGGCCCAGCAATACCAGCTTGCCCAGACTCCATGTCCCCGCTCTTCACGTGAGCTAATGCCTTTGGCTAGGAAGGTACAAAGTGTGCCGTTTTAAGCAAAGTTTAAGAATCCAGCTGGGTGGGGAATCTCTGTGGGGTGTGTGCCTGGAGCTACAAACAGCATGTTATGTGCTGAAGGTTAGCATGGATCATAAGGTGAAAGTGTAGAAGAAATGGTGGCCTTGAGTTTTTAGAACAGGAGAAATCGGGAAGATAATGGGGGGAAGGCATTATGGCCAACAAAGTGAGCACTGTGGGGTAACAGTAATGAAACACTGGCTAATGCAGGCATTCAGAATGGGAGAACAGGAGGGGACCCAGTAGACACCTTGCTGTATCGAGCATGCTGACTGCCATCCCACCCTTGCGTGCTTAGGTACCTGTGCACGGGGGTGAATAGCAGACATTGATAAGGCTGGACACCTTTCTCTAGGCCTGAGCTGACTTGTTTTAGGCCTTCATGCCTCTGCCCCACTCATTGCTGCTATAAAGGAAGTAATTTAAGATACATACATGTACCTGCAGAGCAAAAATCAGTAACTACTCGGGTTATACTTGTTGTAGATATTTTATCTTAGGAAAAATAACAGAACAAACATGCCACTAAAGAAATAAGCCTCTGTAGAAGATAAAAGCTATTTCCCACAAATACTTACAAAGTGTTGTCTTTTTCAGAAAGTTTTTATGTATTAAATCATACATACTCCTTTTCCTATTACTAAAATTATCTACTCTGAATAATGATTATTGTCTTCACTATAGCTTAAAGACACATAATTATTAAAAACAATCTAGCTATAGAAATGAATTTGAAGTGAAAGGCCTGGTTGTCCACGCTGATCTTTCCAGAAGAACTGGTTTCACAGAAAATCACTCTGGATCAAAAGTTACAGCAGATGGTAGATGCTAAGCACATAGCAAATTGGCTACATGGTGAAGGCTTCCCAAACACAAACGGAGGCTGCCGTCCAGTTTTCCGTTGTTCTTTTGAACTGCCTCTGGTTTGTGGTTCAGACTCTTGGGTCATTCGTTTCTAGTGCTGTGTCTGACTTGTGTTGATCCATCTTCGTGTGTTATGAGAGTTCCTTCAGAAGATCCTTTCCACCTTGTCAACATGCGCATGGCAGAAGTGACTTGTGCAGATTTTCTGGGGACTAAGCCAGTCTAAAGGTCAGGAAAGCATTTCATACTGTACCGCATGAAAACTGTTAAAACTACTAATTTCTGCAAGCTTTCACTATTCCATTCACTTAGTTGTGAAGTAAGAGATGCCAGTCAGACATGAGCAAGTCAGATAAACGCAGTTTCATGGGCTTCCATTCAGTTATCTACCTCACTGCTTGCAGTTCTTAACCTCTGTCTTCTGATTTTAGTATATCCAGTTGGTCATACCTTGAAACGCTGACATACTGCTTGGCTGGCCATGAGACAAACAAGCTATGTCTCATATGATACAGAGAAGAAATGAATGGATGTGGTTAACTTTTCATTTTGTTGGATTTGGGAGGCTGAGAGTGGCCGTTTATTATTCCCCATTAGCATAGGAATTAACTTCCTAAGTCAGGTGATTTTTCAGATTTATATACAATATCTCTACCCCTGTGTAACCCCCACCTAACCAGTAGCATGGCTAGCCTGGGTTTGCAAAGAGCTCTTTAGTCTAAGCAGGCAGGCAACAGGGTGGCTTCTTGCAAAGCTTCCTCAGGTCTAATGGGCTCAGCTTTGAGCCAGAGCTGTTGTACCATATAACGGTGTCTTGGATGGACTCGGAGCAGGATCAGCGGCCGTGTAGAAATGGCACTTGGCTGGGCTGGTGCTGGCCTGTGCAGAGCTGGTTTGGATGCCTTTGCAGCCACAGAACTGTTTTCTTGCTGTCTGGGCAAATCTTTGATGCTAAAGGGCATCAAATGTTCTAGTGTTCTTCTAGTATTAGCATGGCTTGGGTTTAGAAAATGGGGAGTAGGGTAACTTGTAGGGAAGAGGACTGATTGTCCCTTGCTGTTTGGGTTGGCAGTGACAGGCATGTCTCTTAATTGCAGGTGGTATGGCTTTCTGGCATAGAGATGTGTCTTGCTTTTTCTCTGTTGATACTGTATCACATTTAAAATATTGAAATACTCAGTGGAACAGGATCTCCAGTTTCTGTCCCATGAGCATGACACTCATCATCAACCTGTTGACTTTAGCTTTTTTTTTTTTAAGATTGCTTAATTTTTTATTTTATAGTCAGGCAAAGAAGGTGTCTGAATATGGATCCCTGAGCATTCTGAGAAGTAGTTTGTTGCAAAAACACTGGCTTAGAGCTTGGCATTAGTTGCCTGACTTCTGGAGATGCATACGATTTGATTCATGTTCCCCTTGAGCATGTTCTTCTGGCTGTGCGGTTAGTTTTGCTTCCTGAATTCTGTGAATGTCATTCCCCAGTGTCTCTGTAGACATCGGGCAGGGAAACTACTGTGAGGACTTTGTGAAGTACCTGAAAGTCAGGCATCCCAAGTTTCTGTTGCAGTAGGCAGTTTCCTTTGTAGATCTCCCTCAATTGCTTTACTTGATGTTGCAGAAGACTGAAAGGAGTTTGCTTGAGATCAATCCTGCCGTGACAGATTGTCCTGATATGGTTTATACATGAAGTAGGCAAGCAGAGAAGCATGGTGGGGGTTACTGCTCTGGTAACTTGGCTGGTGTTGCTCCAGTACAGTGTGTGTCCACACTTCCAAAGATGGGGAAACCATTAATCTGGTCTGACTCTTTTTTTTTAGCCATAGCAACTTCTTTTGAAATTCCTTTGAAATTAGAAGTTTGTTATAGATAACAGTCTATCAGTGGTATTACTGGTAATCTTCTAAATTGTATTTACACAAAAAAGTTCAGTAACAAATGAATTTACTCCTGCAATACATGTAAATACATGAAGAATTTAGGATTATTTTGAGGTTCTGCGGCTGCCACAGTTCAGATGTAAGGAGCTCTGTCTAGACTTCAGATGTTTGAGAGCCCACAGTATACTTGCCTTTAGTTAACTTGTATTTTTCTGTCTTTTATCCTCTGTATAGTATACATGGAGATAAAACCATATATAATTGAAAGCTTTGTATAAATAGTTCAGTTTTGTAATGCTTGGGAAAAGTCATGTTTGTTTTGCACTGTAAATTTCAGGGGCTGGAACATCTATAATTTAGATCAAGCTATAATTTAGGTTAGAACCACAAAATGCAGGGAATCTTGCTAATAAGCAATTTGGAAAGTATTGGAATATTTTTCTTTAGTTTGTTTCAGAGTAACTTCTCACTGAGATGTAATATTCCTGTTTATATTCTTTCTAATCTCTGTTATAGTTAAGAAACATAGGGGTATATGTATTCTTATTATGTACTTAAATACATAAAGGGAAATGATGGAACTAAGTTGTCTTACTACACAAAGGAATCCTGTATTTGTTAGTGAACGCAAAACAGGCCAGGGTCTGTAGAAGTAAAAACAGAATAGCTTGCTTTATCTTTCAGTGTATGTGTCTGTGCACGCTGTTGATGGCAAGTTTAGTGCCTGGTTGTGGTGGTAGAGTGGGGTGGTTTGGTTTGTTTTGCTTTTTTTTTTTTTAAGTGAGTGTCTTGCTGCTCTACTGACCTCTGAAAGCCTTCCCCATGTGCCTTGTCCTTACCCTGGCTGGATTTCTCATTTGTAGTCAGGTCAACTTTGAACAGTTGCAAACTTCACAAGCGACTGTGTTAAACTATACTGCGTACATGGGTGTAGGGGTGAATGATGGTGAAGAGCTTGCAAATATCCTCATGATTTTTGTTGCAAACATTGAATGTTTGGATAATGAGTAACTTGACTCATTGAGCAGTTGCACAGCCTGTGATTGGCACTGATGCCTGGCTAGCTTAGCTTGAGGAGGGTGGTGGGTCTGGCCCCTGGGCTCTGCACTGCACCAGCATTTGGCTGCTGGGGCATCTGGCTGCTGGCCAGTCAGTCTCTGAGCCACTGGAGTTTACAGCACAGCACTTTGAAGATCAGTTGCCATCTGACTGCCTTCTAAATTGTGATACTTCAGCTGCTGATCAGTGAGCATGTCTCACCCCTGTGGCTGTGGGAGGACCGGGCTGCTGGGAACAGCTCAGCTTATCGGCTCTTGCAGAGCTGTCCCCACGCTTTGTTCAGAAACCCGAAGGAACTTGTTGCCCTTGAAAGGCCAAGTGTATGCATTGCTGTTGTTCAGCTGAAGGACAAAGATGAAAGCTCGTATCTTTGCAAACGTTTTCCATTGTTTGGCCTGCTTACAACAATTTTATTTTTTCTATCCACATCTTAACCCAGCTCCTTGAACTCCAGATTGTTTTTGAGTAGGAGACTACAATTATTTGTGTATTTTAAACTATTGGGGTAACCTGATCTCTACTCTGACAAAGGAGTTATTTCTTATCTCTGTAAACACTACACTGATTACATTTAAAAAAACCCCTTTTTACAAGGTTTTAACTTAAACGTGATTGTATTTGCCTTAATTCTGTTTTGAAAGCTGTAGAAAGTAATTCTTTGTTTAAAAGCAGCTAATTTTAGTAGTCAAAATCATGTGCTTTCAATGGTTTTCTTTTACCTGTGTCAACCTAGCATGCACTAATGATGCATGAGAAACTTTTATCCACATCTAAAATAGTCCTATCAGTGAACTTTAGTTCTGAAAAACTTTTGTTTTAGAGGAGTTACCTGTAAAATCTTAGCTGAGGTTAGAAGATACATATTATGACCGGTACTTGGTGGCAGCAATAATTGGTTGTTACCCTCAGCTCAGGTAGTGACATGGAGTATTTGCAGCCCCCCTAAATAGATAGCAAATTAGTTCTTATCATCTATGTTGGTAGTGTAAAGGATGGTTGATATTGCAGTGATGTTATAAGCTGTACCTACATTTCTGTTTGCAGCTTTGCTGTTGAAGTAGCAACAACTTCTTCTAGCAGACATGTAGTAACAAGACGCTGACACTTAAACTGCCTTAGCATTCTCCAAAGTTCTTTCTAAATCCTTACCTACCAATTTAAGTGTCTTTAACTTGCCTTTGATCTAGATCCATCAATAGAGTGTCCAATTGGAAAAACCTAGTCTTTTCTCAACATTGCTTTGAATCTAATCAAACTTGAAAACTTTATCCTTCATTAAGTTTCATGTGTTAGGACATTTATTTATCTGTTGTGACTTAATTGTGCATGAATTAAGAGCCAGCGTTTCTTGGTAGCTGATTCACTGTGGCCAGGAGCAAACTGCCACCCTTGCCAGCCCATCTGGAAGTTGTATAAAGGCATTAATCTCTCTGGGTATGGTCTCCTTGGCTAGTCTCGTTCACATCCAGTGGATAATAGCTCTCATGGAGCAGTACTGCAGGATTAAATCAACCGTGCCATGCTTGTTTTGCTGTTTTTTAATTGAAACAGATTATCATTGTAAAAGTGGCTAAAGATACCATGAAGATTGTTAGTGTACATCTGTGAGTATGGAGAGTAATTAACTGTCTATTCTTTTGAGCCCATTTGTATTCATGATGGTTGACAGTGCCTGTGTTTCCTATGTATTGCATATGAAAGTGTGTATGTAAAATACTTCCTGTTCAGGTTTTGAAGTTGTGTACCTCTATAGTGACAGAGGTTGTGTTTGAGTCTGGTGCTGTAAATTAATAATCACTGTTTATTAATCGTTATGGTGAGGTGTTATTTCCTGTAAAGCAGGTAAATAGTTCAATGAATAGCAATGTGTAGCTTTAATATAGACAGGAGTCTGGGATAACCAGTGTAGTATGGTTGTGGAAATTGAGATTTAGGCCTGTTTTGCCTCTGATTGAAAGGTGCAGTTGTGTAAGTGACAAGATTGTAATGCTTTTGCTTTAGGTCACAAGATTTGTATCAAATCATGAAACCATTACCATAGCTTAACTGTGAGACAGTGCTTCTCATTACAACAGCTTAGATAACACAGAGGTTAATGAAGCTGAATGTTTTAACTGGGTAGCTAGACCTCAGTGGTTAGAAGTTTGTTACTGTCTTAAACAACTGGTTCCAGTGACTGAACAAAGGCCCTTATGCTCTGCGTATCTCAGCAATTCAAGCTATTTCCAGTCAGGGTTTGTCATAGCTGATTTTAAAAAAGACCTTGATGTTTTGATCCACTGTCTTTCTATATTGTTTGAATATTTCTGTGACGTGAATCAGCAGACTACAGGAGAACATTTTCACTTACTAGTTGGTACCATACATCCCAATCCTAGAGACATCTGATCATCTGTAGTAAAACCTTTCTCTAGGATGAGGTAGGACAGAGCATCTGTGCTGTCTGGAATGAGCTTGCTGCTGTTGTGCCTTGGACTGGTGACCCTGCTAAGCACAAAACTGTGAAGCGTGCTGAGCACAAGATTCACAGACAGTTCTAGGTTGCAATTTACCTGCTGGCAAAGCACCTCTAAGAGTGTTTGTGTGTAACCATTTACCATTTGTTTTCACTTGTCTCAGTTGGGTGATTGTAGGACTGCACCATAACTGGATTTCTGAGATGATCAATCCTAGATGCTTTACAAAGTATGTTTATGTTGTACTTGATACAGCATGTACAGCACAGTGGAAAGTTTGCATTTTGCAGCCCTGGTTTGGCACAGATACTGCTCAAGGCTCCTGTTGTTACAGACTACATCACCGTTGGCTTTACAGTTGTGATTGTGGATATTTTGTAGTAAATTGTTAGTGTGTTCGCCTCACATTTACTGTTTGGGAGGGTTCTTTTTGGCTGGAAGATAAGAATTTAAATTTTAGAACTTATATTGGGAGGTACCATTATTGATTCTTAAGAATCTGTTTTCAGTCTATTTTTAGCACTGTCATCACCAAATCTGCAGGTTTAATCTCTGTTCTTGGTGTGACAGGGCAGTGGTTGCTAGTGCTAGAAATGCTGGGTGCCTTGGTTTCCTGGAAGAGCCTGTTTTGTGTGGCTGTACCACCTGCAAATCCTGAATGTCCTGTGGCCATAGTCCATATAGGACTCACCGACAAGACTGTGGTACTAGATTCTGAGTTTAATCCCAGACTTGGACATCAGTATGTGCATGAGTGCAGTTTTACCCTACTAATCACTTGGGTAAAAAATGTTTGGTGGTTGGGAGGCTCATGGACCAGGTAACTCAGCCTTGAAGCAGCTGATTGTCAATGAGCTTGTGATCTTGGCTATACATGTTTTGCTTGCACACTATGCAGCTGGAGGAGCAAATATTTTGGGGTTTTTTGTAAGGTCTTGCTTTTATGGTCCATCAGAAAATGCAACCCTATTATTTTCTATAATGAAGCATTTCCAAATTGGCTAGCTGGAAATGAAGCCCACATTAAAGACACGTAATTGTTAGCAGAGTTCCAGGCTCAATTTACTACCTCCTTTGCTGTTCTTAAATGGTAAAAGCAGAGTGTTTCGGAAAATAAATCTGTATTTTACAAATCCCATTTGTGTGTGCTTGAGGTGAAGTTTTACATTTTATAGAGGGATTTTTTTGGTTGAGGGAGCTTGTTGCCTGTAAAATCTATTGGAGTGTTTTGATGGACTTGACACGTTTGTGGTAAGGGGTGATTCAGCCTGCATACTGTACTTCAGTTTGCAAAAAGGTTTCGATGTGATCATACCCTTTGTTTTTTAAAGAAACCTTGCTGGTAAGACAGTGGGGACTCTCTTTTCCAATGCCACCACAAAGAACAAGAATAAAAGTAGGAATAAACAAATATTTTGTCCCAGTGGAGAGTATGAAATCGTTAGCCAGCAGCTTTGTCCTGTACCAAATAAATGGCTGGAGTTAGTTCCACCTGCTCATTTGTGGGGGAATGTCCGGTAGACATGAATGAAGTGTGAGGTCAGTGTTCAACTGCAGTCAAGGAAAATGGAAGGCAAACTGGATTAGGAAAGAAATAGAAATAAAAATTTAAAACAGTATTATGTTAATGTGTGAATAGAATAGGTAAGTGATAGCAGGGTGGCAAAATGGCACGTAGAGAACAATCTGTTAGTTGTTTGTCAGAACTCAAACTAGGTTGCAAACGGAGTTAAAATAACCAAATAATAATATTTCCCCAGTGGTGCCTGATTAAATTATGCAGTGTAACTTGCTGCTGTGGTATTTTACAAAGGGCATGAGCATAAATGGCTGAAGGAAGGATTAGATGTGTTCTAGGAAGAAAGGAGATCTCTTGGTGTCTTTCCAACACGGTGGTGGTGGTACAACTGGCAGCTGGTTTCCTAAGTCTTTGATTGTAGGAAACTGGGAGGGATGTCAGCTTATCTTACATACACACACCAATCTCCCCGCCCCCTGCTAGCAGCCATGGTGAGAACAGGGTGGCTAAATTCACCTCTAGTCTGACTCAGAATGTCTGCTGGTGTTTTCAGAACCTCAAACTTCCCACTCTTAAATTGTGCCCATACTTCTGGTTTTCAAAAGGTAAATGTTTTTAGCAAGCTGAAGGAAATGTTGTAAGAACAGTTACCCTTGGCAGCCAAGTGCTTGGATTTCTACTCTGATTACTTTACAGGCTGAGTGTAGCTTCCTTCCCCCAATTCTGCATTTTGTGTTTATCTGTTACAGTAGTTTTGTGTTTAAGATACAGTCTTTAAGCAACAGTATTTAGTGACTGACAGCGTGCTGTAGTAAAACTCTTAACAGAAACTCTGCTAGAATGGCAAAGGATGGTGTATCAAGGGTGAGAGTTTACACTATCCTTATTAGCTATGTTGGAAAGTGCTATTTAAAATTGCTAGTTGCTAATCAAATTAGCTAGTAAAATATCTCTGTAGATAAAGTTGGTTTCACAGATAGGAATACTGTTCATTTAAAATTCTTGCTTTCTAGAGAAAATATAGCTGTTTTACCTAAGTCTGCAAAAGTTCTTGACTGGCACCTCAAAATTTGCTCTAGAAAAAAATCTATTTTTTTTTTTTATTCACTGAGATGAACTGTGGGTGACAAAAGAGTTCGTAACAGTCAAGACAATTTCTACAAGACTTAATTTCAGAAGTAACCTCAATTTCTATAGGGCTTGTATATGGCTACCCAGGCTGTTACCTTTATTGTATCCTAAGTGCCAGAAAGAACAAGGCAAGCATAAGTTAAACATTGGCGCAAGTACAATGTAATTACGAAGAAAACAAGCATTGTAATTGTGCAAAGGAAACTTAATTCATTTAGGGTTTGCTCCTGACTATTTTACATCCGAAGCTGCACAGCATTTAGGAAATAATCCAACCTGTGGAACTGGAGCACATCATAGCAGAGCTATACTTCTCTCCTTGTCATAAAAAGCTCCAGTCTTGGGTTCCTGCACAGGCAGCTCCAGAGCAGAGATGCAGAGGAGGGGTCAGACTTCTGTGCGCCTGCTGTAATGGCATCTGCAGATGCGGCGCACGGCCGGGCTGCTCTGGAGGATGGTGCCAACGCTTTTTGGGGCTGTTTTTCATAAAGTGTTTGTCTGCTATTCTTACTCTGTCTTGTCTTCTTTCTTCCCTTCCTCCCTGCACATTCCTGTGTTTATTACTGAGGTCCCTTGAGGATTTCAAGATCATTCCATTTTGAAGGGGGAAATTTGTTTATCAATGTACTTCCTTTTAAAGTGCATGCTCAGTAGTAAGACTTGTTCTTGGGGTATGGGTGGGTATGGACATGTGGGATACTTTAAAAGCTGACACAAATAAAGATGCTGTTCTGGGCTCAGAAGCTAATCTTTCCTCAAGCAGTTATTGATGCAATATCTGAGATGCATAGCTGTTAATGGCAAAGAATTAAATAAAATTCTTAGTAAATAAAAACCTTACTAGAAGTTCTGCCGCCTTCAAAAACTGTGCAGCACATTTCAAAGTGTGTTAAATACTGTTTCAGCTCTCTTGATGGGTGGACTTGACTGTTTACATGTGATACAAAGATTCTTTTTTCCTGAAATTCCAAAAGTGTTTCATCAAAACTTTTTTCTTAAAAGCCTATCTGACTGTAAACAATGGATTGGAGGGGGAGGAAAGTCACACCAAATTTTATTCTATGAATTCTCTAGTAAGATTAGTCGTTAGTTATTTACTGCCTGGTGCTTGGTAATATAGGTAGAGAAATTCTCAGTCATCTTGAGATTTTGAAATTGCAGCGTTTGAAAAATGAGGAATAATGAGATTTGGATCTCACTAATCAAAAAAACCCCAAACTGCTGTCGCATGAGAGAAGATGGTTAGTGCAGCATGCTTCTTAGGACTCAAGATGTAATTTATCAGGAACTACTACAGTCATCGACCACCTTTCAAAATCTCAGGGCACTTATTTAGAAGCTGACTGGTGAATGTAGGTATTGAATGTTTTACCATATTAAAAAAAATAAATAAATTTGGCTTTGATATTCCCTTTCAGATTTCTAATATCGTCAGATAGGAAAAATCGGGTTTGGATAGTTACAGGTTGGCCACAGTCCCAGGGCAGGGGCTGGGCTAGAAATGGTAATGGAGCTGCTCACTGCTCAGGCCACAGGTTTTGCCCTTTCACAGCTGCTGAGCAAACACTATTTTCTAGTGCTCTTTCAAATGTACAGGGGAGCAAATGGGAACCATAGTGATGAAAATTAGGTTTGATGCCTCGAATTACTGTATTAAATTACTACCAAAGTCTTTTTTCTTCCCCGTAGCCTTTTCTGACGCTTATGAATCTTCACTGTTCACCTGAAGTCCACACATTTCTGTGCAAAGCCTTTGTCCCTGCCTGCCTGGAGCAAGTTCACGTGATTCACCCTTGTCGAAGCCTCTGTGAGAAGGTGTATTCTGACTGTAAGCAGCTGATGGACACTTTTGGAATCGCGTGGCCCGAAGAGCTGGAATGTGGCAGGTGGAGTTTCTTTCATGCTGACAGGTGTTGGGGGTGGTATTGTCATATTTGACCAAGAGCAAGTGGAAAATCTGAGGCAGTATGTTAAATATCACCTGGTTGTAGCTTCCCCATCTTGAGTGACCCTACAGTGCTTATGCATAGGATTCTTTTTTTTTAAAAAAAATTCTTCATTAGTCAAATGACTGCCTGGATTTCCTGCTTGTGACTTTTTTTTTGCAGGAAAGTTCTGCAGCAGATCCCTGCAAAAAGGAGCTTTTTGCTTTAAGCTTCTTCAGATTTAAAATATTAAATATTACAGCAATTTTTTCTAGCTGTTTTTAGTCTCTAAACTTCACAGGGGTTTTATAAATAATTGCTCATGAAGTAATGAAATATAAAATATTTTGTATTTGAACAGGCAACAGAGCATTAAATAGCAGAAGCGTTATCTTACTCATCACCACTTAAATGTGTAAATCCAATCTTGGGTTGTTTTTCCTGTACTGCCTGCCAAAAGTCTAATTTTGAAAAATTTCACCTTTCTTGAAATTGTTTAAGTGTCTGTTCTGGAGAGAAGACAGTTAATACTAGGTGTGGTGAAAAGATGAGTCTGTATATATAAAGTGGCAATCACTGAAAGCACTCTGGTGTTAATCTTCCAGAGCTTCTGGCCTCAGCTTCAGAGCTTCAGCTACAGATATTTATGAATTATTAAGGCCAGATGTTGTTTTATTTTTTTTAAACACACGTCAGGGCAAAAAGTACAGGAAAGGAGTGGTGAGTGGAATCTTAAATAATGTTTCTAACTCCCATGCAGTTTTGAGTGTGAGAGAGGTGAGGGAGAACTGGTACAGCGGTCCTGTGGTAGAAATCCTTCTCGGCATGAATATGACAGGTGGTATTTGTGCCATTTCCTGTAGTTGTACAGGAAAATTGAGAATTGCTGGCAGGGAGCAGGGGTGTGTGTGTGGTTAAAATGAGGAGGTGTCAAGTTTTCCTGTCTAGTTCTGTCTTCCAAATGGCATTTTAAATCAATTTTTTTTCTTTTTTTTCAGGAATCACTGTAACTTTAAATAATTCTATTCCTGGTAGCATTTACTGAAAATGTTACTGTGTGAAACTATGTCTGCCCAGTAGCTGATAGACAGGTCCATGTAATGCAGGTTGTTCTTAAACAGCAGGCACTGCTGGAGCCTGGTGTGAGGATGGGCAGTAACCAGACTCCTGAGATTTATGCTCTTGTATTCTTGCAGACAAACATCTTGCCTGTCAAGACGTGGATAAAAAAAGTTTGTGCTGTTTCTGTGCATACTGGTGCAGCCCATGGTTAATGAAAGAATCTGCTACAGAATCAGTTTTCTTAATAAGTTTGGATTTATTTGAACAGCATGACAATGCAGAGAAACAAAGAACTGAGGGGGGCTTCGGCTCAAGCTGAGCTTGCACACTGACACTGGGACCCTTATAATGGCATTTGACAAAGTATGTTTTCAGGTAACAGCCTTACTAAAGTAAGGCTAGAATGCAAAACTTATTTTAAATATATGATTAAACTCAGAAAATGCATATAAATATGCAACCCATTTTGAGTAAATGCTTGCCTGTTTGAGCTATGCTTACATAACCTAGTTTGAGGATGTGTCCAACGCTACTAATGCTGCATTAACCATACAAAAAGGTCACATGTTGTGTCCAATTAAACTCTTGAGCAGTTGAGTCTTGAGCGAGTTTTAAGTGAACATTGTGGAGCTAGGGGTTAAAAAAGCTAAAATAATGATCCCTTTTTACAGTGCTTCTACTACAGTCTTTTTCAGTTAGGTAGTTCTATTGTTGTCGATGATGAAGTACCACTATAACACTATACTAGCCATCAGTTAATTCTAGATAATATCAGCCTTCTTTCACTGTTCCTTGATTGAAGCTTGTATTTTGTCAGGATAATTTGCTGTGTCCCTCATTCTATTGTTAGCAAGATTTAAAACCCCCAACTACTGTAAATAATTTATCTGTGTATGTAAAAATTGAGCAGAATTTAAGGCTCTAAAAGAACAATTGCAATTTAGGTAGTGTTTCATATGCAACAGAACAGCAGATACAGAACAACAGTTATGGAGCTGTGTTTGAATATTTTAAACTGAAAAATCTTAAGTCTAAGATGCCACATGGTTTTTATTTTATTTTCCTCCTACAATGCCCATTTTGCATTATCTGCAAAATTTAACAGTGCCTAGAATCACGGTGGTTTTCATATTGCTGAGAAATAATTATAGCTGAGAATGAGGGCTACTAAGATATTTCCTCTTCTGTTTGTTTATGTAGGCTAGTCAATTGTGATGAGACTGTTCCTGCCACTGCTGCTGTAACCACAAACATACATGGAACTCAGAAGACCCCAGGCCAGACCCGAAGAGATTTTGGATTCTGGTGTCCGCGGCACCTACACACGACCAATGGACAAGGCTACAAGTTTCTGGGAATTGATCAGTGTGCACCGCCCTGTCCCAATATGTACTTCAAGAGTTATGAATTGGATGTTGCCAAAAGCTTCATTGGAATAGTGTCAATCTTTTGTCTCTGTGCTACGCTTTTCACGTTCCTGACTTTCCTGATTGACGTTAAAAGGTTTAGGTACCCAGAGAGGCCCATCATATATTACTCCGTCTGTTACAGCATAGTCTCTCTGATGTACTTCATCGGATTTTTGCTTGGGAACAGAACTGCCTGTAACGAGGCAGATGATAAGCTGGAAATTGGTGAAACGGTTGTTCTTGGCTCCCAAAACAAAGCCTGTACTGTCCTTTTCATGGTTTTGTATTTTTTCACTATGGCAGGAACTATATGGTGGGTGATTCTCACAATCACGTGGTTCCTTGCGGCTGGAAGAAAATGGAGCTGTGAAGCTATTGCACAAAAGGCTATGTGGTTCCATGCAGTTGCCTGGGGAATACCTGGCTTTCTAACCATTATGCTCCTTGCAATGAACAAAGTTGAGGGGGACAATATCAGTGGGGTTTGTTTTGTGGGTCTCTACGACGTGGATGCCTCCCTGTACTTCGTGCTTTTGCCGTTGTGCCTTTGTGTTTTCTTTGGTCTCTCTCTTCTTTTAGCTGGCATTATTTCTTTAAACCACGTGCGGCAAGTCATACAGCACGATGGCAGGAACCAGGAGAAGCTAAAGAAATTCATGATCCGCATTGGAGTTTTTAGTGGTTTATACTTGGTGCCGCTTGTCGCGCTGCTCGGATGTTATGTCTATGAACTGGTGAACCGCAAAATCTGGGAAACGACTTGGGTATTTGACCACTGTGACCAATACCATATTCCTTGTCCTTATCAGGCAAGTAGCAGTCCTTGCTAATTAACTTTCCAGTATTACTTATAATAAACCCCTTATGCCTGTATCTGCTATGCCATTAGTAGATTACTCTCACATTAAGTAATCAGTCCAAGAATTTACAGTGATTAGTTGCTTTTTAAGTCAAAGTTGGTGGTACTGTACTTTTGCTTTGAAATTTTTCACTAATCGGTAACCTTAAAGCACTCAAACTAAATTTTAACTCGCAACACTAAAGGAATATACAGTTTTCATGATACTTGAACTTCGTGTTACAAACTGTGCTGGAAGGAGGATCATTCATCACGTTCTCTGCTTCTGAAGTTGCTCAGTATTTGGTTGTCTAGCTCGGTATCAAAGTGCCTAAGATAAATTTGCATCAATTTCAGTTGAAGCTGAAAATCCTGAAAATTGAGTCTAAATAGGATTTAAAATGTTGCTTATAATCATAGATTTAAAATCACTTCTGACTTGTCTTCAAAGTGTAGAAGTATAAACCACTTGAAATTACAAAACAAATTTCCAGTATATTTTTTTCTATGATAGCTGTCATTTGCAGGCTGATTGTCACTAATGTGGTGGAATCTTCTAAAAAAAAAAACCACAACCAAACCCACAACAACACCCCTTCTCCCCCCAAATCAAAATCCAAGCAACCCAACAGCACTTACTTAAATTGTGGTGGTGTTCATATTTAACACTTGACTCTTTAAAAAAAAATCCAGCTTCCTTGGAAAGGCTTTTAAAGTAAATCTGCCCATGTTCTGTATTCTCTGTGGATTAAATCTCTGGTAAGTACATAAAACTCCCTGAAACTCCCTGCAATCGCAAGTAATTTGTGGTTTATTTCTTTCCATTTAAGAACAAATACAAACGACGACACCATCGCTAAGAGAAATGCAGGTGCCTTGTGCCATCTCCATTGCATTGCACTTAGCTCATGTTTTTGCTGGGATAAAGCATCATTAGAGAGGAATATAAACACAGGCATTATGGAACATTATGGAAGCTGAGAGGAGTGCAGCTAGCAGGCTTCTCAGTTAACTATTTTTGCTTCCATTACCATTCTTAACAAGTCACTTTGTCTTTCAGTGGGTTTTGCACTGAGGTCTGTATCAGCTGAAGTAGTCCAGAACATACAAGGCTGCAAACAAGACTTTTATACTTTTAAAAAAACTTGGTTTGCAGTGTTTATGTGTAACAGCTTGGCTTAATAAGATGGAAAGAGCCTGTATTCTCAGCCTGTAATTAACCTACTGGAAAGAGTAAATAGCAGCAGGGAATGTTGCACAGACACATATTGGACAAGATCTGTCCCTGGAATAAACACCGTGTGCTAACTGTGGAGTACCCTGTGTTGGCATGCTCGGCCTCAGCTTACCTGAGCTACCTTGTAGACCTTTATTACAGTGGCCAGATCAAACCCAAATAAAAACAAACTCCAGTTTAAGTAGCTAAAGTTGCCTGGCTAACAAAAATAGCGACTTTCATAGATGGGGCTGGCAGATAAGCCAGGTAAGGTAAATTAAATTCGTGGCATGGGAGCAGAACATAATAATCTCTTACAGAGTGAAATGTCTCGGCTCCTGTGATCCTGTTCTGCAAATAGGTGGATTAATTTTGCAATAAACAGAAAACTACTATGTAGTTCCCTGCGGCTCCTTGAAGATGCTGTCTAATCTGATTAACTCCCAGCTCATCCACTTACTGTTTCTTTTAAGTTGAAGGGATAAATCTTATACATACAAACTATCTCTCAAGAACATGGTTGCTAATACTATTACCCACAAAATTATCTTTCCTTTCCATTTAAAAGAAAAATATTTCCTTCTGACTAATCTTCTCTCTGTGTATTCAGGTGCAGACATCAACCAGGTCTGACTTGACTGTGCATGCCTAATGTTTGTCCGCAGTACAAGCCCCAACAAAGAACAGCAGCCATCAGGGGAAAGTCTTTTGCATAATATATTTTCCATGCTTAAAAAATAACAAGTATATTTTCTTATTTGCATTTATTAAACTTTGTTATCTTCTAGGCAAAGGCACTAGCAAGACCAGAAATATTTTTGTTCCTGATGAAATACTTGCTGACCTTGATTGTTGGCATATCTCCAGTCTTCTGGGTGGGAAGTAAAAAGACCTGTTCTGAATGGGCCAACTTCTTCAACAGAAACCGCAAGAGAGAGTAAGAACAATTCATTTCATTCCTGTTTTTTAAAGTGTATTCTTTAAAATAGGCTGGATTTTGGATGTGTCTCTTTTGATTACCGAAGCTGTATTTAAATACCCTTAGACCCTTTCTTCTTCAGAGCCTAAGTGCTGCATATGGGCATCAGTGAAACTCCACTGGAGTCTGGAAGTTTTACGTATGCAGTGACCTTTTGACAATGTTCACAGAAGGTAGAAAATATTCTGCTGATATGCTTTCTTCAGAGACCAGAAGACGTATTGTTGTGTTTAGCACTAATACATCTCTGGTTTCCACTCAAATGAAGGAAGACAATTTCAGCCATCAATTTAGATACTTTCACGCATTCGCACTACTTCATCTGGCGCAGTGCTACAGCTCCTAGCTGTGTTTACTATCATGCAAGAATAACATCCTCTGCTTTTTTCCTCTGCCAGACTTGTCTTATTCTAAAATTAAATTTCATTGAACCCTCCTTAGTATCACTTTTACTGTATTACTCTATCGTTACTTTTTTCCTGAAATGGGATAGTTCAGTTTTACTAATTTTAGTAAACTTAATATCGGTTCGATTTAAACAGATTATAGATGTCATCTTCACTTCTAGTTGTTATTTTTTTTCCATTCCTTTTTATTCCTTGACTATTTTGGTTTAGATTACTTATGCTAGTCACAAATTATACTGTATTTTTGGATATCCAGATTTTTTGGATTTCCCAAGGCAGCAGTCCTTAAGCTCCTTTTACTTTACATCTACATTCCTTGACGGTGAGCTTATAGATTCTTTTCCCTCTCCCTTCTTTTTCCATTTCCTGTGTAATCTTTCTTGTGTTTCAGATGTTAACTGCTTTCAGCTTTAAGAATTTAAAAATAATGAGGTCAATTTTGTAATGCAAAATTGTAATACCTTTTTTCACTTGAATGAAGTTTACTTAAAGTTACTTTGGTAATACAGCTGCTTATGAGCTAATCCTGCTTTCCTCTCATAGATGGTTAATCTACTGAAGTCATTGGACCTACTTTCAGAAGTAAGAGATGTAAAAATCAGCTTTAATTGTTCCACAGATATAAAGTACTTTGGTGCCACTGTGGTCAGATTTTTTTTCCTCCTTTTTTCACATACAGCTGTTTTCTTGTGTTCATTAACATCCAGCTCAGATTGCAACATTCATTGCCATTCTCTCACGTTTTTGTGTCCAAAGCTATATTCCACTCTACCCCAGGTTACCCTCTTCATTCAGTTCCATGCTTGTGTTCTCTTGCAGTCCGATCAGTGAGAGCCGAAGGGTGCTGCAAGAATCATGCGAATTCTTCTTGAGGCACAACTCCAAAGTGAAACACAAAAAGAAGCACTACAAATCAACTTCACACAGGTTGAAAGTCATTTCCAAGTCAATGGGGACTAGTACAGGTGGCACAACAAATCATGGAACTTCTGCAGTAGCAATCACTAATCATGATTATTTAAGCCAAGAAACTGTTGCAGAAATTAAAACCTCTCCAGAGACATCTGAGAAAGAGACCGAGGCGGAAGGAGCGTCAGCCCGAAGAGCTGAGGAAGGTGAAAACAGTGAAGACCAAATGTTACCTAGTTCTAGACTGACCATGGATCAGGTGGAGAAGAGGAACAAAGCAGATAGCACCTGTGATATGAGTAGCTTGGCTGAGAGTATGAAGAGAGTAGGGGAAGGAAGGTAAGGTTCTCTAACTCAGTCCTTTGCTTGTTTGTGTGTATTATTGTTATTTTTTCTAAGTTTTCTATTTCTTGGCAGAATCAGTATAAAATTAACACCGGTAGCTATCAAGAGCACTGTAGTTCTTGCATGACCATATGAAATAGTTTGTGTTTTTACTGTATGGATTACTTTCTATTTTTTTTTTAGCATTATTCATTTGCTTTTAAGCATCCCCTGAAGAATCCTGTAGCTTGGTAGTTTCGCATTGTTGAGCGGTGACTCTCAAGGGATCTGTGGCTGTAAAGCAGTCACTTTGAGAGGTGACAAGTCTGGGAAATGGGGACCCTAAGCTTGGTGAAGTATACAGCACTGTATTGTGCTCTCTTGAAAATAAAGCAATGACATTTTAGCAATGAAATTACAGTGTGGTTTTTTGCAGCATGCTTAAAATTTGACTTCCTGTGTTTTATTCTTTGTTACTTACAGAATAACTCCTAAAAACGATTTTCTTGAACCCTCTCCACTACAAAGCAGCTGTTCCCAAATACCTGATGCCCAACAGACACCTGGGTCACTACTTGTCTACTCGGCTTCAGAGGCCAGAAGAGAGTTGGATTCAGGAAACAGCTCCAACCCCTAAAAGATCAAAACTTTTTCTGAACGTTTTCAATGTATGAAACTGATATGGATTCTGTTACACTGGAAATAACTGATTTCTGTGCCTTATTAAAACACACACACATACCTTGCTTTGCACTTAAAAAAATTTAGGTTTTCTTGTGAGGACAGCTAGCAATAATGTACTGTATTTAATCCAATCCAGGAGTAATGGAAACTGGAGTTCTGCAGGACATGCCTGGATGGACTAGTAGTAATTTAAGAAAAAGACGAGACAAATATTCCCAATATAAAGAACACTTTGTAATGAATTGCATTTATAAAGCACTGTTACTTTTCAAGGCTTAAAAGTTTCATATGCAAAAGGTGCATCTTTGATATTTTTCAAGACTTGTTATTTTTTTTCTCTTTTTGTACTGTCTCTTAAACAGCAGCGTTGCTTTAAGGGATACAGAGATTTATAAATAGCTTCTAAATGATGTGTCATAATGTATTGGCTATAGCACTGTTTTCTGGTAGTTTGTACACTGAATATGAAAGGGAATCTGGAATTACAATGATTTATTTTGTACATAAATGAATTTTGTAAATAACTGACAGCGTAAGGTCAGTATATAGCACTACTGTTTGCATGTCTTGGACAGGCTGGGTAACGTTAGCGTGCCTCGGACAGTGCTCCCTGGTTGGGAGTGAAGCAGACCGTGCCTCTGTACGTAACCCGCACCGCACGCTGTGCGCGTGGGGCAGGGCTGGTCAGACGCCTGTGCAGCCTGTTACAGGATAGTGTGTTAGCTGCAGCACAGCCTCAGGAAGAGTCCTTCAGGGAGCGCCTCCGGCTGTTGTGTTCTGGTGCAGCATGCCAAAGAAAACACTGCAGGACCCCGGTGGCACAGGGGACAGGAGCTGAAGTACACGCTCTGGGGTTTTTGTTCTGAGCTGCAGTGGAAGTGTGTGTTTCACCTTGTTTCTATGCAAGTAACTTAATTTTTTTTTTTAATTCTCTAGAGAAATATCTTGCAGAAAAAAAAACTGTTGACTTATTAATGCACAGGCTTGTTTAACAATATATTTACTGAAAACAAGATACTTTTTATACAAAGCTTAATTTTTCTACATACTACAGCAATATATTTTCTTGAAATCTAAAAGGTCTTCATACACGCAGCCTTTCTTATGATGGGGCAGCTCTCATGTCTCTTACTGACATGGATAACAATGTTATCGTTTGGCTCTGAAGAAGTCCTGGCTCCAGTGAAGTCAGTATGATATATTACCTGAGATAATTTGGAGCCGGGACTTTGCCATTTTCTAAACCTAAACGTCAGTGTGTCTCCTAAGACGGTTCAGCATCTTGCATCTGATTACTAAGAAGAACATTGCTCAGTATTTTGATTTGGTGCAGAGAAATTATTGTGCAGGGCTCACATTGATGCTTTGAACAATCGAGCAAAATTGCATGGTACAAAGGTCACGTAAATGCTGAATCACCAGGAGCTACAGTTCTGATAAACCAAAGTTATCTGTTTTATCCAACATGCATTAAAAATTGAATGTATTTACCTTTATATTATGGCATCGGCCTTTTAGCATTTGTAATTTATTGCCTTAAATAGGACATGCTATTTCTTTTATAATTTCCCCACTTAAAATACATGGAATTCTTGCTGCTGGGCAGGACAGTGAGGAAGATCTGGAAAGTCTTCAGTGAAAATGCACACTAAGTGTACCCTTCATTCTTGTAGTCATGCCTGTAAATGGGTAACTTTACACACGTGTTCAGTAGTTTTGTTATTACTGTCTCTGTAAGTAATAATAAAATACACTGTTGTATAGTAAGAGCTTCTGAGTTGATCTTTCTTACTAACTAAATGTAGCATGTTCGCTGCTGTATTACTGTGGTATTTCTGCACCTAAGACACCTCAGTGTATTTTTCTTGTAGGGCTGTGTGAGGTCCTAAGTATTTTGCAGTGTTTTTATCCCTCCTTTGTAAGTGAGAAACTGAAACAGACCAATGGTGGGAGTTGCTCACGTGAACATGGGGAGAGAGAACCTGAACTAGTTCTTTCATTCTAGCAGTTAGAGCGTTCTGTGACCTCTGGTTAAAGACCTCCTTTAGATGACAGGGGACTTGAATTTCCATGCCATGGTCTTGCTCAACCTTCTTAAAATACCAAGGCACATTAAATCTATTTAATATTATTCCCTTTTCTTGTAGTTACTAAAAGTCATGCTTTTGTTATAAGTCCCAAAAAACCGCATGAATACAAAGTAATTTTGAAGTTAGAGCAGTAATCAGAGCATCTCTTGCCTGTGAAATGCAGCTGTTGTAGGAGGAGACTGCAGCACTTGTGCATTTCAGTGCTACTGTACCAGAAATGACGTGCAGCCTGTGAGCTCCCAAGGGGACATTTATGTCCAAAGAGATTGTGATCCCTGCAGGCTTTAACCTGGAAATACCTGGGCAGTAACTGGTAAGTGAAACAGCTACTGAAATGCCTGCAAACATGATGGGTGGGGAAGAAGCTGCGAGGAACAGGGGCACAAGGATGTACAGAAGACCACCTTGCAGTAAAGAACCTCGTGGTTTCTCTAGCAAAAGGCCTTTGGGTCATTTGTGTTTATCTGTTACCTAGCCAAAGTTAAAATTGAAAATACACAATTCCTATTAAAAGGGCTTTTCTTAAGCTCTTTAAGAACAAGTTCTTACTGAGTGTCTTTATCAGCTAAAGTCAGTTAGTCGGGACTGGCTATCTTCTGAGAGATGCACTAGACATCCAGCAATTAAAGATTGATACAGCTCTTTTAGCCTTGTTTTCTGCCTTTATTTGTGGAAAGCTAGAATAAAGGATGCTGGCAACTTCTCCAAGCCTTAAAATAGAGGGGCCAAATAGCTCTTCTGTTTTTTAAGGGATCCCTGCCATAAATAACTTTTAAATATGCATTAGGCTGAATTACGCTGAGTTTTGATGTTGCATAGAGAACTTTCTAAGGATAAGGTGAATTTAACATATAAATCATATTTGATTTGTGATATAAACAGCACCTGAGCTTGCCAGTACAGTAGTTTTGTGGTATGTTTTGTTTATGTTCTATTTTACTGCCTTATTTTGCCTTTGTGTGTGTGAAAATTGAGATACAGTTTACCTCAAGGCTAAAATAAAGGTATGTGCAGATCTGGAAGAAAATAGTCCCAAAACTAACCCAGGGTATGAAAGGGGGAAAAAAAGATGTTTATATTTGTAACATTTAAAAGGTGCTATTAGCAGATAATGAGAAAAGTATCTGGAATATTTAAAACATCTTTAAATCCCTTTGCTGTTTTAAACTGATAACAATTCAGGGATGGGGGACTAACAGGCTGAAGCATCATAGTCTTTCCTTTGAGAATTGTTCAACTGCTGCACAGAGACCTTTAGGTCCTTTTTCTCTGCAACATACAGAATATACTTTGTTTCAAGATGGTCAGGTCCAGTTTAATTTCAGAAGCAAAATAAAAACATTGAACTACAAAAAGTTGGGCTTCTTTTATAGTAAATGAACTTGGCATTCTGCAAAGCACGGGAAAGATGCGGTAGCTGAGCAGGATGGAGAGTCCTGCTTCCCTTTGAAGTCTGACCACCCAACCTCAATGTGCGATTTCAGATCCTGCACATCAAAGGAGAAACACAACATCCTCCCCTTGACACTGGCCACTTGTTGAATCCGTCTTTGAAGGTCTCTGACTGCTCTCTGTTTGCTGCGCTCGCTGCATTGACCGCTCGCTCTCTGCCAGTATTAACCACTGGCATTCGCAGTGATTTAGCTGGGCTGCACCAACGGTGTTTTAGGGAGTCTCAGAAGAATAAACGTTGTTTCCTGTGCGTTACCTTCTTTGCACTTATTCACTGTATTTTTGCCTCCTTAATGGACTAGAGTTTAACTGTAATTAAAGAAGTCTGGCAGCCTATTCCCCACCTTTGTGAGCTGCCTGCTTTGTATCTCCAAGCAGAACTCGGAGTATCTTTCTGACATCACATCTGTGAAATCCGCTTCTGTGCATTAACCAGATTCTAAGCCCTATTAAAAAGCACTTGAGAGGCAAAGTGTAATTAAAAGATTAAAAACATGCCAGGACATTTGTATCTGAGCTCTTCGTTAACGCTCATCCCCTGTATTTCAACTTTGTTCACTGAAACTAAATCTGAAATAAAAGTCTGCTTTATCTGAGGTCTTACTAGTGAGAATAATGACAGACCCAAGTTACCTTTAAACAAAGATCTGCCTTCAGGAAGTGGCTCACAGCTGGTATCACAGCATAAACTGGAGCTGGAGAGGAGAACAGTTTCTGCAAGAAGAGCTGTGTGGAAGAAAGCAGACTTTTTTGGAAGTGCTAAATGGGCGCTCGGCACTGGGCGAGGTGGACTGGGGGGACACTGATCTCCAGCCTAGGGAGCATGCAGGGAGGTATAGTCACTAGAGAACAACAGGTGCTGAAGTGGAGGGGAATACACTCATATTTTAGGACTCAGTTTCAACATAAAGGTTGACGAGAAACTGCTAGAAGAAATTTTCCTTCCATTAAATAGTTTTTAAGTCACAGAGGTGATGGTGGGATCATTAGACATGGTCACCAAAGGGATCCTAACGGGAAAACTTATGTTCCGTGTTTGTTGTGTATGAAGGACAAGCAAAGTGTCTGTATTTTTATGAAGATAAGTGTATCTCAGTTTACTTTCCTGATGCTCTGATTGACCACACAAACACTGGATAATAAGAAATTATATGGGGACAAAAATAAATCACTCTCAAAGTCCTTGAGAAAATTATTAGTGAGTTATTTCATTAGTTCATCACTTAAGCTATCTGGGGAGCTGCGTTGTCTCCACACCCAGCTCTAGCAGTATCACACCTGCTATCTGAGGTTGTGTGTGAGTCTTGAATGGCCCAGATGAAGAGAGAGGTTTTGAGGACTCTGGAGCAGTTGAACAGGTTTCTTGGCACTGGGTTTGAGCCACTGATATTGCCCACTGGACACAGTCCTCTCTGGGGCTTGCTCTCTTTCCAGAAAGAGCCTCACAAAAGCATAGTAAGATTAGCACCTCCTGTAAAAAACATAAAGAAGGACTTGACATTTTTCTTCACAAGAACCTGATAGGTCTGATGCTGTTCTGGCCAAACATGGTTTCGTCTCCACATGAGCCAGAGATTCAGTGCTGTGCTTGATCCTTTCCAGTACCATTGTGCCAGTCAGTTTTCGATCCAAGTCAAAGTAGATTTGTATTTTAGCACAGACAGCAACATTAATGCAAGGGTGTACCTGATGAATTATCCTTGGGACTTGCTATCCTCTGCACTGCTCGGGGTCAAACTCTCTCACTGTGCCTGACCCAGCAGTCCCTGTAAATCCATCGCCCTTTTGGGGACAGCAGGTCGCCAGTGAACAGGCAAGGAAGGTGCTGCCCAGAAGCTATGACCCCTGCTTGCAGCAAGCCATGACGCTGCTTCACTGAGGTCAGGCGACCTGTGGGGAGGGTGTGGATGTGAGCAGCTGGGTCTCAGGCATACCGCCGGCTCCACTGCTACGTTCAACAGGCAGCACCGCAGCGACCACCCACGTTCAGGTCTGTCATTGCTCTTGTGCCTCTGCCCATCTCCTGTCTCTCTGAGACAGAACTTAGTGCAACTGTTGTGTGTCCTGAGCCAATTCGTTTCTTCCCGTGACCAACTCCTCTTGCATCTGCAGGCTGCTGTGTATCTTGTGTGTGCCAGCTACGGTGGCTGTGGACCTCTGGTTTCAGTGGGCCACCCCCAAGTGCTACACAGCCCATTCTCAGCCTGTAGCCTACCCCTCACTGCTGCCTTGCTTGACCCAAGGAACACCTTTTCAAAGATCAAGTGCCTTCCTTTAATTTCAGGATTATCACTAACTCCAAATACCATTTCCAAAGCTGGAAGGACAAATCTATGGCTGTGCACTAGGTGAATGCTGTAGAAAACCCAAGATCATTCCCTTCATTGAAGTGTTCCTGTCTGAATGCAGCACTGTATTTCACATCCTAGGAACTATTTACTAACACAGGATTCAAGGAATCCTTTTCAGTTCTGCAAAAAGGCCTGTTGAGGATTCATGAGGCAGCCAAGTAATTTTTCTACCATTGACTAATTCACAACCACTCTAATGAGCAACTGTTTCTCCTGAGCCTCAGCTCTTTCCTCACCCGCGTTCATTCACTGGAGAACTGTCTGTGTATTTATTCTGCTGACTATAATCACTGGTTTCTTCTGGAATTTAACTTAAAGCTGGACTGAATCCATTCTCCCATACTACCATGAGCCCAAGTCCTTGAGCAACCCAATCTAACTGGACCAGCTTCAACCCCATAAGCTCCAGCCAGCCCTTCCAACCCAGATGTTTCCACAACTGCAGCTGGGATTGAGCTGGCCTGGGAGACAGTCTTGTGGAGGCACAAATCAGGCTCCTTCAGACTCAGACATTTTCAGCCAGTAAAAACAGGTCTCAGTATGAGCTTTTCATCATAACACTTACAACATGTATACGTCCAGAGTTACATCCAGACACCCTTTATCACTGAAGCAGACAGTTCTCCCAAATTGTTTGGGAGAAATTAATGTTTATCTAACTCTGCCTGACATTTTGTGAGTGGTGTTTAGTTTAAGACTGTCAGTGCTTCAATTACTGTTATTAAAGCCACATCTACAGGGAAATGCAACTATAAATCATCTGATGACTTGGACAGGAAAAGATCTGCCTGGAAGCCCCTGCTGGCAACGAAAGGAGAGGTTTCCACAAGATCAGCTCCTTGGTATCTGATCTATGTCCTGCTCTTGACTTGTTGGTAACAATGTTAAAGATTGATCCTAATAGAAAACTTCATTAATCTGAATAATAAAAAGTATTATTCCCCTCTCAACTGTTTTCTATGGTGGAAAAACATGTTTCCTACAGTAACAGGAAGAATTGCCACGTGCTTATTCAGAAGTAAAGAATTCACTCTTAACTGCAGGATTTGGAGGTTGGACTCGATGATCTCTTGAGGTCCCTTCCAAACCCTACAATTCTGTGATTTTTCTCTTGTGCTTAAAAAATTGCCATCCTCCTGCATATGGAGATGGGCTGTGGATATCTTCCACAGACAAGCCTCCTCCAAAGGGTTGGCGTGCACTTTCCTGACACTTGCACCCTTCTGGCCTCTGCCGAACTCCAGTACTGTGCTCTAACCTCTGCCTGCCCTTCGTCACCCACATGATCAGTTGGGTTTGGTTTTTTCCTGGCTGGCACAGTGACCCGTGGCTTGGCTGTCACCTGGAGGCGCAGAGTCTCCAAAAGTAATATACTGATGTGGCTGACGCTTTCAAGCTTTCCTTGAAGGTGGGGAGAGGACATCAGTGAGGGTTATAATCCACTAAAAGTCTGCCCCAAACTAGTTTTTAAGGTTCAGGGGCTAAGATGCATCCTGCAGAGGTACCACGGCTGCGGTGCCACACTTAGCAAGGGCATGTAGAAGCTACTGGAAGATTTGTTAGAAAGGAGTATCTGTGCTAGTAAAGCAACAAAATAGAGGGAGGGAAGTTTTGGATTATTTTACCACATTAAGCATGCTATCTGGACAGCACATTTAAATTAGAAGGTGTTAGAAGGGATCAAGGCCCCAGTCCCACTGATTTTTATGCAGTTCCAAAGTTGTTTTTAAAAATTTTTTGTTTTCTTTTTGGTGGAAGAAAATGAAATCTATTTCTTAAAGCTGTAATAAATTTCCCTGAGAGCTCTTGCTTCGGTTTCCTTCTACAGCAGCACAGATGGCTCTTTGTTTCCCTGGTCTGGTGGGCAGGCTGCAAAGAGCCATCTGAGAAATTCAGCCGTCTTCTCTGATCTCAGCCTTTGACACCAACTTACAGTGAGCTGTAAAACACCAGCCAAGACGTGATCAAGAGCTAAATGATGAACTCCACAACTAAAAGCACCAAGGGTAGAATGATCCTGAGCGTTGCAATGAATGAACTGAGCACAGCAATGAATGAACTGAGCACAGCACTGCGGAGCTCTCTGCTGCTTGCCCAGGATGTGCTGGCATTCCCCAGAGCAATGCAGACAGGCAGGAATCACAGAATCACAGAACTGTAGGGGTTGGAAGGCACCTCCAGAGATCATCGAGTCCAAGCCCCCTGCCACCAAAGCAGGTTCCTTAGGACAGATCTCACAGGGAGGTGTCCAGATGGGTCTTGAATATGTCCAGAGAAGGAGACTCCACAACCCCCTGGGCAGCCTGTCCCAGGGTTCTGTCACCCTCACGGTGAGAACATTCTTCCACCAATCAAAGGACTGCCAATCAAAGTCAAAAGTCCCAGACATCCCCAGAACAGGGAACTGTATAAAGCAGTAAGAGTTAAAAGTGGGTGAAAGGTCCAGGTCTTGGCATTTACCTTACTGGGCCTCTTTTGGCTCAGGAATCTCAGCCTTGTACCTTCTGCAATCTTTAGACACCTAAGCCTGGTGTTCCTGGTTGTGAAAAGCCACAAGCAATATGGCTACTGACTAAGGAGAATCCATTTCTCAGTGGTTAAAGCTTCTCCTCACTGTCTAAGGAGACTCTCCAATCAGATCTGGTAGTCTCTTTTACCAGATTTAGACTATGGACTCAGTCTTTCATTCCCAGGCTCTGCATTAACCGTGGCTAATGGGTTTCCATGATGAAAAGCTCCCGATCTCTTTCCTACTGCAGTTGTTCTACTTTGTAAAGACCAAAGAATCAACAGCAATTATTTGCTGGTTGAATTCAAACTGATGCCACAATAAATGGTATGCACAAACTGGAAAAGTTTGCACAAGAAAGGCGGGGATACCTAGTGGCCCAGGGGGCAGAGCCTTGAATTTAAACATTTTCTAGACAAGGTAAACAGAAATGCCTGTGTTTATGAGCAGATTGCCCCCTCCAAGCTTGTGTGGCTGGTCTTTGGGATGCTGAGAGGCTATGTGAGGGCAGGGAAACAGCTCAAGTCGCAGCAGAGGGACTGCACTCATGGCACCAGCCTAGTAGTGTGAGCATCTGCTACATACGGTGCTCTGACGGTGCCACAGTGACGTTGCATGAGCCCATCTAGGTTACACAGCAGCAGACTGGTCATGTGGAAGATTGTAGTGATGTTAAATGGGGGATGTATGTACCTCGGTCATCTTCACTGATATGGGTGTAAAGCCACATATGGAAGATAAATTCCGTGTCATATGGCAGTATAGGTAGGATGAAAGTAAAATAAGACAGGGATCCCTTGGAGAGAGTCCAGCGGAGGGTCACAAAGATGATTAAGGACCTGGAACACCTTCCCTACGAGGAAAGGATGAGTGAACTGGGCCATTTCAGCATTGAGAAAAGAAGACTGAGAGGGGATCTGATTGATGTTTATAAATATCTGAAGTGTGAGACACAAGGGGAAATATCCAGCCTCTTTTCAGTGGTCTGTGGGGACAGAACAAGGGGCAATGGCTTCAAGTTGGAGCACAGGAAGTTCTGCACCAATGTGCAGATGAATTTTTTTCATGGTGAGCGTGACAGAGCACTGGAGCAGGTTGCCCAGGGTGGTTGTGGAGTCTCCTTCTCTGGAGATATTCAAGACCCACCTGGACCTGTACAATCAATCCCAGGGAACCTGCTTTGGTAGCTGGGGTGTTGGACTTGATGATCTCCAGAGGTCCCTTCCAACCCCTACAATTCTGTGAATCAGTGTATCTGTGAATCACTAGCTGACATATTATGGATCCTGGTTTGAAGACAGTCAGGCATTTGATTACAACAGCCCTTTTTGTGCTGGAAGTGCTTGAGGCAGGGTAGATCAGTAGTTCTGATTGAATTCGAGTATCTCACCAGCATTTAGCAATGGTTACTGCCCTCAGAGGGATCTGAACACGCCACAAGCCCACAGAACGTAAGCCTAGCAGATGGCAGGGGCTTGCTTGGACTGAAGCAGGCTGAGGAGGATGCTGATATTTCCATTTTCCAGATGGCAATGTACAAGTGAAATGAGCACTGGGAACTGTGCAGTGAACCTACTGCTCCAGGCAGATGCTCCACTGCTCTTTGCCAAGATCTTTTACAGCATTCCTCAGTTCACTTTCCCAGGCAAAGCCAGCGATTTGGGATGTCAAAGCCCCTGGCCCAGACCCAGACCTAGCGGTGAGCAACCCCAGGCAGGGAAATGGGTACAGATGTACACACCAGCTTTGTTATCTAAGCTACTGAGTATCAGGAAGGTGCAAGGGGCTGCTGTGCTGTGTGTCTCAGCAACTGCACAGCTCCTGCAGAAATTAATCCTGTAACACCCAAGTTTGGCAGCCTGGGAAGGGATGTGCCTTAGCAGCAGCCTGTATTGATGCTGGGGATCCCCAGCCACTTGGTAACGATGCTTGTGTGGACATGCACCTTACAGAGAAGTCAAACATTGCCACCTCCACCTGGACCAGAGCCAGGAGGGTTTCCTCGAAGCACAATTGTGTGTGTGTGTGCATTTGTGGATGCTCACTGAGGCTGTCATGGGAGCAACTGTTGTAATTAGGGATTTACATCACTCCATAAATTCTCCCAACGGGTTAGGGAACCATTATTATTATGTTCTAGCTGTTTTATGAAGTCGGCTGGGTGTATCGCTGCACGTCTTCACAGGGCAGGAGCCCACACCTCAGCTACGTGGCTGACGTCAGTCCCAGTTCTCAGGACAGTGTGTGACAGGGTTGATGACAGCGGTGTGACCTGTGGTGCAAATCTCACTCCACTGCTATTGTTCAGCCAGGATGGACATGGAAAAGGCAGAAGGAGCTTCAAGTGCAGAGGTAACTACACTCAGAGCATCATGAAGAGGTTTAGTGTAAAAAACCCCTCCCACACGGTCTAGTGTGAAAGGCTCCGCATCCTGTAACGTGCATCCTACGGCAGAAATGTGGGGAGTTGTTAAGTACTTCAGAACAAAAATTGCAGTGAAGCTTATCTCCCCCTTCTGGAAACTCTGCCTCTACAACGCCACGAAGACAGCAGCCTACAGAGGTTATCTTTCACGTACGTGCCATTTCTATTTTTAATGTTCAGGACATACAGTGTTCTTCATTTTACAGCACTTCCATTTCTAGTGTGCTGAAGAAGAAAAGTGTTATTTTAAATGAAAGTGAGATGAGGTGGTTTACGCTGGGTTGCTGGGAGCTCTTGTTTATCAAACGGACCATGTTCGGCCAGGGCAGTACCAAGTTACTCCGCACAAGCCCGAACTCCGTTGCTGCTCAGCGGGATGTTGTGTCCTTGCCTTGTCCCTCTGTTAAAATGAGACCAGTGGTTTCTGCCCCGCTGCTGTTTTGTCACCATTTCCCAGCTCCCGCTGTGGATTGGCAAAACAGCCCTTTCTTTCATCAGGAAGGTGTCACCGCCTGCGGGGCAGATCTCCGCGCCTCGGAGGACTCGGGCTACCTGGTGCTCCGAGAGGGACGGGCGGCCGTCCCTGCCATGCCCGCGACCCCGCAGCCCCACCGCTCGGGTGCCGGTGTCGCCCGGGGAAAGCTCCGCGGGGCCCGGCCCGAGGGGGCGGGAGCCCCCCGACCCCCGTTGCCAATGGCTGAGGGGGGGTGTGGCTCTGCCTGGACGTTCCCGCTCGGTTACAGGATGGAAATTCCCGGCCTCCCCGGGGAGGGAGCTCGGGCTCCGCGCTCTGAAAGGCTCATTTATCCCGGCGCTGCCGCCCCGAGCGGCGGAGACGGGCTCCTGCGCCCCTGCCTCCCCCGGCCCCGGCGCATCCCCGCGCCCCCGGCCCGCACCATGCGCCGCGCCCCGGCC
>VZTU01003559.1:65710-102136 GCA_013400835.1 Zapornia atra | reverse complement strand
GGGGGGGCGCATCGCGGCGGGAATAAAGGCGGCACTGTGAGCCGGGCGCTGAAGTCTTACAGCCCGTGCGACGTGAGCAGTAAATGCGGTTTAGTTCCTAAGGGGCTGGTGAATACACAATAAACGGCAGGAAGAGGAGTGAAAGGGCCTCTCTTTAGCAGCCAGAGCGAACGGCGAGACCTGTGTGCCTGCGTGCCCACTGAACCCCCTTTTCCTCGGGGCCGCACAGATGCGTGAGCCCCTGTGGCACCGGGGGCTCCATACCTCCGCCGGCAGTTCCATTGCAACCAGAAACCCGAATGCGGTGGGACTATCCCCTCTCAGGGATAGAAGAAGGCAGAGAGATTTTTCCAGTCCCTGGAATGTGGAAAGCAGATGTGAAGCTCTTTACGTGAGTCGCTGGGCTGCCGTTCGCCTCCTATAGAAAATCAGCAGCACGGCCATTTCTTCCATCGTCTCCAGAGAGCCCCGAAAGTGATGCGCTGGGAGCGCCGTGGGCGGCAAAGCTCCTTCCCTTTCGTGCCACCTCATCACGCCGTCACTTCTCCTGTGGAAATTGGGAATGCATTGAGAGCAGGGAGCCCACACCAATGGGAGAGCTTGTGGTTTCTGTGGGAGTCATGTTCTAGGGTCCTTCATACAGGGCATTTCACTTGCTTCGCGCTTTCGGGTGCGACAGGGCCGGCAGCAAAGCGCAGGTAGGTGGGATAGATGGCAGCTGAGTCAGCCACAGCCTGGCTGCACAGGCTGCTTCAGCTAGAGCCCTTCCAGGGCAGAAGGAAGGCATGCCTGAGGTGGGATTGTGCCTTCAGTGGACATTGCCATTATAAAAGATGTTTTATGCATTTCCAGCTTAAGAAAGCATGAAAAGGACTTGATTTGGCAATCATAGACTAATTCAGTTGGAGTGGAGCCCAAAGCCCAGGTAATTCTTTTGCCCACATCGAGTTTTTGGGCTGTGCAACATTTTAAGCTGCTCTTCCTGGAAAGAAGATATGCCTGAAGACTGGAGGAAAACCAATGTCACTCTGGCCTTCAAAAAGGGCAAGAAGGAGGAAACGGGAAACTACCAGCCAGTCAGCCTCACCTCCATCCCTGGCAAGGTGATGGAACAGCTCTTTCTGGAGGTCATCTCTAAGCATGTGGAGGCACAGGTTATCAGGAGTGGGTTGAATGAGTGGACAGGGAGGTGAGTTGGGACCTGGCTTAATGGCAGGGCTCAGAGGATTGTGATGCATGGCACAGAGCCTAGTTGGAGGCCTGTAGCCCAGGGTTCAGTACTGGGTCCAGTCTTGTTCAACATACTCATCAATGACCTGGATGAGAGGACAGACTGTACCCTCAGCAAGTCTGCTGATGATACTGAACAGGGAGGAGTGACTGATTCACCAGAGGGATGTGCTGCCATTCAGTGAGACATGGGCAGGGTGGAGAGGTAGTTGGAGAGGAACCTAATGAGGTTCAACAATGGCAAGTGCAGGGTCCTGTACCTGGGGAGGAATAACCCCAGGCACCAGCACAGGTTAAGGATTGATCCTCTGGAAAGCAGCTCTGTCTGGTGGACAAGAAGTTGTCCATGAGCCAGAAGTGTGCCCTCATGGCTAAGGACAATTGTAACCCAAGGTGCATTAAGAAAAGCATGTCCAGCAGGTCATGGATGGTTCTCCTCCCCCTCTGCTCCGCCCTGGTGAGGACACAGCTGGAATATTGTGTGCAGTTCTGGGCTCCCTTACTTCAACAAAGACAGAGAACTACTGGAGAGAGTCCAGTGGAGGGCTACAAAGAGGATGAGGGGACTGAAGCATCTCTCATATGAGGACAGGCTGAGAGAGCTGGGGCTGTTTAGCTTGGAGAAGACAGAGGGGATCTGATCAATGCCTCTAAATATCTGAAGGGCAGGTGTCAGGAGAATGGGGCCACACTCTTCTCCATGGTGTCCAGTGACAGGACAAGGGGCAATGGGCACAAACTGGAGCACAGGAAGTTCCATCTCAACATGAGGAAAAACTTCTTCACACTGAGGGTGACGGAGCACTGGGACAAGCTGCCCAGAGAGGTTGTGGAGTCACCCTATATGCAGATACCAAAAACCCACCTGGATGCTGTCCTGTGCAGCCTGCTCTGGGTGACCCTGCTCTGGCAGGGGTGTCAGAGTAGATGATCTCGAGGTCCCTTCCAACCCTGACCATTCTGTGGCTCTGTGATTTGGGATGAAGACTGTGGGAACCAGTCAGTCACCAGACGGGAAGGAGCATTCAAAAAAAAAGACCTGTGATTGCCAGCCCCTGCTGAGTGTTTCTGTGCCAGCTCCACACACGTGTGTTCCCCCACCACCCCCAGCATCCAGCACTTGTGCCGTGGCGGGATGATCTCTAGGCTGCACAAATCTGCTCTCCAAGGGCAGCAAAACCAGATGTCCTAAGGTATGGAGGCAGTGTGTGTGTGAAAATGTGGTTTGGAAGGGCAACACTTGACCTTGCCTAGTACTGTGATGTTACAGAGGATGTTACTGTGCTGTCCTCCCACGTGTGCCTTCCCACTGCTATGGATGGGGAACCAGAGATTGCAGGGTTCAGCTTCCCATGTCCACATCAGCACTGACATGCTCTGGGTGCTCCGGAGTCTGACTCATGTGGTGTGACTATTGCAATGTGATTCTGACCCACAGGAATGACAGCAGAAGACAACTGGTGTTAACCTTTCCCTCTGTGAAATGCCACAATTTCTCTACTTCAAATAAAAAAGGGAGGAATGCTGATGGAAGCTTGTGAGCCAACACAGCCAGGCAATGTAGGGTTAGGAGAGAGCAGCCATTAGCATATCCCTCTTCTTTTTCATTCTGCTTTGGAATGTCTTGGATCTCCTGATGTCTTTCTGTCAAGTTTTAATCCTTGGGCAAGGACAATTTTTAATTCTAAGATTTATGCATCTTTTCATAAAATAATTAGCATCTTAATTTACAGCAAATTCTATTTGTCCTGCTTTTTTCCTCTACTGGAACCGTTCCCTTGGTGAACCAGAAATTACCCATTAGCTCATGCCACAGTTGGAGGTTTTATGTTTTGTTGTTGATGTTTGTTTGTGTTGAGCTTGGTTAGCCTTGGAGTTAACAGAGGGAAGCACTGAGACCTGTTCTATGTTTCAGTACAACGGCGGGGTGTGCTTGCAAGGCCCCAGTGGTGTTCCTGGGCGGGATGGAAACCCAGGAGCCAACGGGATCCCCGGGACACCTGGAATCCCGGGACGGGACGGGCTGAAGGGGGAGAAGGGCGAGTGCATGCGGGAGAGCGTCGAGGAGTCCTGGACACCCAACTTCAAGCAGTGTTCGTGGAGCGCACTGAATTACGGCATCGATCTTGGGAAGATAGCAGTAAGTTAGCTTTGCCTGGGATGCTGCACTTCAGCAACCACGGCAGGTTCTAGACCTGCCTCTGTGAGCTGGGGGGCACCAGTCGTACAGATTTTCTTTTGGAGCCTTTTTCTACATGTCAGGGTAAACTTCTCCAAGGTTTATCTACTTCAAATGCATCTCAGGTGTGTTTTACAGCTACATGCCCATCTCATTTCTGTAATAGCATTTGAAAGGAATGATGTGGCTGGTGTAAGAGGACACTGAGAGGTCCGGGTCTGTAAGGCTAGAAGCCACACTTCCGATAAAGTACCTCCAGCTTGCCCAAAGTCAGGCAAGGTTCTTACCCTTTCATTTGTAAGGAACAGGACAGATGTGTGTTAATTGTTCCTCTCCAGAATTCCTGCTGCAAAATGGTTGTTCCCCAAAGCCCAGCTGCAGGATGCTCCAGCCCAGAGGATCCACTGTTAGGAGCAGGGTTAACTAGTGTTACCCAGACTAACCCAAACAGCCTGTCTGTCCTCCTCTGCAGCCCTGAGTGTAAAACATTCGGACACAATGGTGCAAGCTGAGAAGAGGGGAAGTCCCAGGTCAGTCCCAGCTACAAAGCAATGCCCAGGTCCATTGGATTAATTTAACTGTGGCTAGAGTGAGAATCAGGGTTTTTTGAGTAGACATTTCTCACTGCCTTGTACTTGCAGAACCGTCCCTAGCTCCCCCCCACCCCAAATCCAGCATTTTGAAGGCAGAGTAACAACCTCTTAAAAACCTGAAAATGTTTTCTACTTGGTCATGGAGCTTTTCTTAGATTTTAAGCTTTTTTTTTTTTTTTTTTAATGCAGATGAATCTTGTGAGCACTGTTTGATCCAGAATTTCTGGTAACAGAGGCAGAAATTGTACTGTCCTCTCATGCAAAGACTCAAGTGCAGCTTTCAGACAGCTCATACCCCTTTATATAAACCCTAGATGGTAACTAGGTTACCAACTCAACAGCAGGCAGTGTTTAAATAAAATTAAAGATTTCTGTAATCCCCCTTCTCTGTGGTCATCTGTGAGGTGCAGTTTCAGATTTGCATCTTTGCATCATATACTATTTTCCAGGCTTTACTTTTTTGTTGTTGGTTTGGTTTTTGTGGGTTATTTTNGGGGGGGTTTGGTGTGGGTTTTTTTTTTTGGTGGTGCTGTTGATTTTTTCCCAGAGGGAAGGGACTGAAGAGAATACCCAAACCATTCCAAAACCAGTTACAGGAACTGGGTTCTAACCCAGAGGTTGCTACCAAAGCATCTTTGTCTCATCTTAGGAATGCACATTTACCAAGATGCGCTCGAACAGCGCTCTCCGCGTTCTCTTCAGCGGATCGCTTCGGCTCAAATGCAAGAACGCCTGTTGTCAGCGCTGGTACTTCACTTTTAACGGAGCAGAATGTGCTGGGCCACTTCCCATTGAAGCCATAATATATTTAGATCAAGGAAGCCCAGAGATGAATTCCACTATTAACATACACCGGACTTCTTCAGGTATGTATGCCAAGGCCACATGAACAGGGATGGAGTAGAGGTCAGTAGGAAGTTGTGTTACCAAATGCAGGGAGTGCAGCCTGCCTTAGGAAGTCTAAGACTGAAAGATGAGGCAGAAGAGCAGCCAGTTAACACTTGCTAATCTGCTCTCTCCTAACTGATTAGCAATAGTAACAGTATTAGAATTAGCTATTAAGTGATGCTGTATTGCTGTGCATTTCGTGGTGCTTATATCCTGAGTTTAGAAACGGGAGAGGCGTCTAGCCGGACAGTTCTGTGGATCCCGGCTGCCCCGTGAACACAGAGCCCTTCTGTGCTGCACTGGCATGTGGAGAAACGGCCCTACTGCCAAGCAGACACTGTCATCAGGGCTTACAGTACTGATGCTTGTGCATTATCTGTGCTTAAAGCGAGACTTCCTCCTCCTGGAAGTGCTACTGTAATTTCAGGTGGGCACAGAAGTACCTCCAAAGTGAAATACTTGTGAACAGTAATGCTGTTGCTAAGCGAAAGGTGGATTAGTGATGCCATTCAGCATCAAAAGGGGTGGTACTGGGAGAAGGGGATTTGCATTAAGTCAATACTCTGTCTCCTTTCCAATGGTCGATACTTACACTGAGAAGTATTTCTGAAACCAAAAGGATTGTATTTGACTACTCTCTTCATTGCATCAGTAGTTTAAGCTGTATTTTGGCCTCGCACGTCGAACAGAGCTGAAGCACTGTGGTGCCAGCAGCCCAGCTCTTTGCAGAAGGCTGTTTTTCTCCCTGTACTGTTTCATGACTGCGTGAAGTCTGTCCATAGCTGTGGTTGAGAGGCTTTTTTCATCGAGGGGTAGGGCCCACATGTCTTAGTATTCTCCAACTAGTGGTGCTAGTGTGGGTGAAAAACAAGGCAATAAAAGCTGAACTTTGTACAGAGGTAACGGATTGGGAGAGGAAAAGATGACAGGGTGGCAACCATCTTTGCAGGGCTTAGCTGTGGGAGACAGGTAAGGCTGTGTCCCTGTCCTCCCTCCCCGTCACTGCAAAAAAGATGGGATGCGACTGAAGCCACATCCCAGCTACCACTTTGTTAAATCTGGACATGTAAAGCAGCAGGCATACTTCCCATTAGCCATCCTGTGGACTGTGATCTACCTCACATGCCACAACAGATATCAAGCAACCTAGCATCATAAATAAAGGCCATGCATGACTCTAACCTCCATTGCCACATCTCTACAGAATAGTTTTTATTTCTAAAAACACTTTTCACATTAAACTGAGCAGCATGAGCTTTCGGGGACATTCCTGACTACTCGTGTCCACCTTCAGTTGTGAAATACAAAGGGATCTGTGCCTGCTGAGGTAATGTGGTTTTTGTCTTTAACCAGTGGAAGGTCTGTGTGAAGGCATCAATGCTGGCTTGGTGGATATTGCCATCTGGGTCGGGACTTGCTCAGATTATCCAAGGGGAGACGCTTCTACTGGATGGAACTCAGTCTCCCGAATCATCATTGAAGAACTGCCAAAGTAACTTTCCCTCCCTTTTTATAATCTCTCCCTAGTTTTTTTATTGTTTTGTACAATTTTCTTCAGGATTTATTTCTGTAGAGTGGGGTGCGAGTATTTGACTGAAAGGCACCAAACTCTTGCATCTGTAATGTTTGTCTATAGCCTTTTTTTTGCACATTGCAGAAGCTTTTTATAGTAATCTTTTTAGAATATAAATATCAAACCCAAGTGTATTAACTTTTTTGAATTCCTTGATGTATGAAAATATACCACCATTTTAAGAATTAACTGTAACTTTTTGTATCGAATAAATAAGACCTTTTACAAAAAAAAAAAATCCAGGATATTTTATTGATCATCAAACTGTTTGAAGGTATTTTACATGGTGTTATGATACACGTGGTTTTTTAGACTTCATAGAAAGTTCAGGTCTTGGCTTTAGCCTTCAGAAAGCACACGTAGCACCTACGCCTGTGACCCTGACTACAGAACAGGACACTCTGCTGTTAAGGCTTATGTCTCTCAACAAATTCCTGGTGACTTAACTGTGACCTAGACGATGTGGTAAGTGTTAAATGCCTCATTCTGAATCACTAAGTAAAACCAGACCATCTAGGCTTCTCTCCTCTTTGCCTTCTCAACTGGATTTCAGTATGAACATCTATTACTGATCACCATGGACATGCAGATACTAAACTGTTTTGCAGTTACAAAACTGAATGTCATTACTCCAATAAAATAATTGTCTAAGATTTAGCCTTTTGTATCTATACAATCACTTTGGTGTTAATTTAAAGCTAGATATATTAAATAGCTTGGAAGATAGAGAAATAAGGCAGGTTGAAGTGCCCTAGCTTTCAAAAAGTGTACTGGACAAGTGAAAGAATGGTGTCACAGATATTTGACTGCAGCCTCCAGACTGGACAAGTGACAACACTGACCATGCACAGCATTAGTTTCAGTGTTTTAAGTATTTTCTTCCAAATGCAACAAGTGATACACTCAACTATATGTACAGATTCTAAAGGGGAAAAATAGTCATGTTTAGATTACAAAAATCAATGTTACATTAATGAACGCCCCCCCCCGACCCCCGCAAAAGCATGTACAACATGCAGAAATAAATGCTCTTCCCAGAAATTAAAAGGAAAAAAAACCATTAAATCTGAGATAAGGAATTTCAGCCATTGAGGATTAAATCTCAGGGGTTTTTTTTTCCATAGGCATCTCTGTAGCTCTTGTGTGCTGGAGGGACATACCTGCAGCTATGAGAGCGCCTAGGCTTTCCTCACTGCGAGCTTAGGGGGATAGTGCTGCAAACCAGCTCACTGTACAGCTGGCATTTTGTCTCCAAAGAACTGTACTGTTTTCATTGGCCTGGGTGATGGGTTTTAAGGTATCTGAACACAAACAAGTTACTATGAGCTGTGCTACAGTGTGAATTTACAGGATGTCAGCTAACACAGAGTAACTGTGTATATGCTTTTGCCTGTCTACATTTACCCTGGAGCACGAGTAATCTCTTTTGGGTCCAGAGCACACTAATCCCAGGTAGTAAGTGCTCAACTTTTATTCTTATAACCTATTCATAGGTCTTCACGATATTTTTTTGGACCCTGGGTGGCAGAGTTAATTCAGGGTCCCATTAAATTCATTCTGCATAGTAGAAAAGGATACGAAACCAAGTCAGCACCCTCCAAAGACAAAGAGATGAAGAGCTGTTAGGGATCTTGACAGTAGTTTGCATGGTAAACTTCCAGGAAAATTGATCTTCAGCAAAATACAGATGGAAACGTTTATGCTAAAACCCAATGCTGGCCCTAACAGCCACATGCCCTTTCCAGATTAATTTATCAAGTGTATCAGCAGAGGGGACGAGATGGCAGAGGAGAAAGTGTAAACCATCAATAAAAGTAAGTACACACAGAATGTGGTATGTGGCGAGAGGAGCTACAGAAACAAACGAGTGGATTGCTGAATTAAGATTCAAAGTAATTGAACAGTTTCTGTAGTCTTCCAGATTTTAACTTAAAATTGAAACCAGTTCCTTAATCTGTTAGGTTTTAATTAAAAAGCCTCATTTCTGCTTTAGGTTAGTCTTCTGTTACACAGGAAGCTTCTCTAAGTGATTATTCAGGTGTTTTGCTGGGTAGTACTCTCCACTCCTTACAAAACTGATTCTTTCCCTCCTACCTCACTGAATGTTCTTTGCTAATGTATTTCCTCCTCATTGAAGTGATACTTTCTAGATATTTCTTACCCCCTTCTTACTAACAGCAGAGGGCAGATGTTACAGCCAGTAAGGTATTTTCTTAAATACCTAAAAAAATAAACCAAACCCAGATCTCCACAGGTACATACCTTTGACAGCAATTACAGGCGTGCAAATAAATATCACTATTATTCAAATTTACTGAGATGTACTGTAATGTAATTTATCTTTAAGTTAGCAATCAATATATTCTCAGTCTTTACCTTAGACCAAATCAGAAGACGTCACTGGATTGTTTTGGTTCTTTGAAGTCCAGTGCAGAATATTTTTATGACTACTCATGGAATTTTCTTTTTTTCCAGAGGTATTATTGAAAATAAACATGGTCATATTTCTGTGAAAGTGGTCTGAAAACTGTACCACTGTGGGATTACTAGAAACACCCTGATGTTTAAAATGTAAGCCTTCTTTCAAATGTACATTTACTTAGCAATGTTTGGTCAGATGGATCAGTAATGGAGGCAGAAGCTCTTCCTGAGAGAGAGTAGAGTATGCATGAGAGTCAGCACAGGCAGGGCTGAGAGAGAAAATGAACTGAGTAAGTGGCCAGCAATGCACACAACATACATTTTGGTCTGGTGCGAAAAGCAAGCCAAAAACTACAATGCAAATCTGTCCTGGTACGAGGCAAGAACTAGGTTTCATCAGATTGGCAAGTATGCAAACCCAAGAATGGACAGTTGTTTTACAAAACAATTTGAGTTTCCAAACTACACCCCACTGAGGCAGCATTTTTGTGTTAGATGAGCAATGGAATTTGGAGCAGTCCATATCCTAAAATCTGACAAATAACACAGAGGTGGATTCAGAAGACATTCCTGCAGACAACTACATGCATACTTTCTCCATGAGGCGCAGAGATTTAATAACGTTTTGACAGACCCCAGAGTTGCTGTTTTAATGAAGTTTTCCACTTCTGTAGCAGTAGAATCCAACCAACTTGGATATCTTGAGACTTGTCAAAACAGATTGGCCCGTCTTTCCAGGCAGGCCAGGATGAACTGAATTGCTGCACAGCTGCCTTTGCCCAGTCACAGTGCTACAATTTCACAGTTGCAGGGACATCTGTTTCACACAGACATGGCTGATTCAGAGAGGAAGGCAGCAACGCATGAACGTTCAGCAGTAGAGATGTTGGCAGGGTTTTACTATCCCCAGGTTCCTTCTTCAAAACACTAGATCACTTTGCAGTGTCAAGAAAGACTGCTGAACTAAACCTCCCCCAGATCATAAATACACAAAGGATATGTCCCTTATGAACATAAGCTCATGCCTTTAATTATTTTCTTTTCTAAAACCCAGTAAAAAACCAGACACATTTTCATAAACAACAAAGGTAATACAGCAGGCAGGAGTCACTCTGATCACATTGGGGATAATTCCTTTGTAAAATCCATGAACTCCTTCTTTCCTTTAAAAATACAGAAAAACATGTGTTTTTAATTAACATATTTTAATAGAAATCAGGCATAATACAAGCCTGGCATTTTTCTTCTCACATTCTCAATGAGAGGTACTTCAGGTTAGGAATAACAATTTCAGAATAAACTTCTTACTATAGAGTTTAAAGAGCTGTAATGTATCACATCTCAACCCATCATTTTTTCTTCTGAACGTACTATAGTATTCTGGAGGTCAGTTATTTAGCCTAGGGTACGGATGAGTTTTGGGGGGGGTGTGTGTGTGTTTGGTATTGTCTAAGTTGGAAGCAGTTTACCGTCTTTCTTCCAACCACAAGAGATGGTTAAAACAACATAAAATTGCTGCAGCCTGTTCAAAAAAGTATTTACATATTTAATCTCACTGAATCCAAGGGGGTTGAAAGGCTCAGTGGTTTTGGGTCAGGTAACGGCAAGTGAGCTGAGGGTCACCATAGCTAAGGAAAGTCAGACATTTTATTTTCAGAGAATTAAAGCATGTCCTGCAGAATTTTGATTCCACTGGCCAACAACTGAGAATTTAGCTTCTCCCATTTAGAATCAGAGTATTCATGTTCGGGCTGTTAAAAAGTTTCGAAGACTTTTAAACTCAGCTCTGTATTTCCCAGCCTCACAGAGGCTCAGGACACCTAGAGCGATGAGCACAGTTAACACAGATCCTGGGAAGCGCTCGGGCGTGCTTTACGCTACCCTCCCATGGGCTCTTGGCTCCATTTGTTGCATGGTCAGGACAGGAGTGGCCCCAGAAGGCTGTACACATTCATGTTATATCAGAACTAGTAAGTCTTTCTACGGACTTTGAGGAGAAACTGGGAGTAGGCTGCAGGCCCCAGGGTAACCCAGGGACATCAGTATAACTCTTGCTAGCTCACTGCCTCCTGTCAGGAATTTGGATTAGTTAGCCCTAACTCCCAGCACAACACTACTGTAATAATCTAAAACAGTTCCAGCGAGACTTTGTAACGTTTACAAGCCCTGAAACTCTGTTATTATTTAATCCATACAGGAAGTTTGCTGGGCAAGAGAGAAGGGAGTTAGAATGAACAACAGAAGGGTGCAAGCTAGCATTGAGCCTCTCCTGTCTCCTCCTTTGACCCTAGATTACTGCTATTAGCAGCATCTTGCACAAAACAACTGTACAGCTAACATGTTGCTTGCTCCCAGCTGCACAGGTTCTGCAAGTCAGCATGGAAGCCAGTAAACACAGTTCTGATTCTGTAAGACTCCCTTTCCAAGACATAAGCTTGTAATTCTGCATGCCTACCTCCATGTCCTGCGGATCACATCAAAGACACCAGAATATGTATTATGCTGATCTTGAAGACGAGCTCGAACAACTTGGTAGGGGTATGTTGCTGACACAGCAAATATTTTGGATACAGCTGCCATTATTATGTACTCCACAGTGTTCTAAAAGCAAAAGCAACAAAAACTATTGTGCTTCCATGAAATATGATTTCAATTGGCCAATTTCCCTCCCCAAATTATTTGATTTTTAGATGTTGAACTGAACAATACTCTAGATTCCCCACCCCTTATGCTACATACAGCGCTACAAGTAATTAATTGTAAAAACTGTGTTGTGCCCTTGCCTTCCTATCAAGGGAAATACTTCTTCCAAAAGTAACTACCTTTGCCCAACTTGCCCCTGACCAGTTTTCTGTATAAGTGTTTAAGACCACCACTTATGGTTCCACAAAGTACAACAAAACCCCTAACACTCCTCCCCCTGAAATTCTCAGAACACTTCCCAAAATAAGCAGTTTGTTTCCCTGCAGGAAAATAGCACTAACCACTTGCTTGTTCCTAAAAAGAGTATTAATTCCTTCTGTATATTCTACACCCCAATTAAAGCAGTGATACTTTGTACATTTGGCTGTTCTATGAGCTAGACAAATAGCATAAATTTCCACTTATTCACGTGCCACCAGACATGTGCATTCTCAAGAATCGTACCAATTTTGTATCTGCTGCTCTGTTTCTGTATGTGTTGTATCTCAGTTTCAAATCCTCATAGGCCATGAACTGAAGTGCTCCATGTGAGGTTCCAAACAGACCAGGCACAAATCCCTAAAGAAAAGGAATACCACAAGGTTAAACAGCAACACACAAAACCAATACACCTGGACAGAGCTCAGCTTACACATGTACGTGTGTCCTCCATTACTTTACAGATTGTGACTGCACCACTGGCACTGTGCAGTATGAGTCAAAGCTGATGCTGGCCTGGTATTCTGGCTGGCATCTGGTGTAATAAATGTTACTTTTGCTCCAGATGACACAGAATCTCCCAACTCGAGACCTTTGGGAGAAGAGATCAACTCCCACCTGGATACAACCTCCCTTCAGGGAGCTGTAGAGAGCGAGGTCTTTACTAAGCCTCCTCTTCTCCAGGCTAAGCTCCTAATCAGACTCGTGCTCTAGACCCTTCACCAGCTTTGGACACCCTTAGCACCTTGTCTTTCACACACACGCTCGCACAGTGGAAAGCTGGATGGCACAGACAGAGAGCTAACTCACACAAGGACACACGGATGATGCACATTACAGGAAAAAAAAAATTAAGATGTGGATCAGTTAAATCTATGAAGATATAACCAAGTGGACAATGGTAGGGCAGTGGATGTAGTTTACCCTGGTTTCAGAACGCATTTGACACCATCTCCCACAGCATCCTCATGGCTAAACCGAGGAAGTGTGGTCTGGACAAAACTGAGAGGAGTGGCTGACACACCAGAGAGAGGGCTGCGCTGCTATCCAGTGAGGTCCAGAATGACTGGACAGTTGGGTGGGGAGAAATTTAATGAACTATAACAAGGGCAAATGTAGGGTCCTGCATCTGAGGAAGAACAACCCCAGGTACCAGTACAGGTTGGGGACTGACAGGGGAGAAGGCCCTGAGGGTCCTGGTGGGCAGCAGGATGACCCTGAGCCAGCAATGTGCCCTCGTGGCTAAGAAGGCCAATGGCACCCTGGGGTGTATTAGAAGGGGCGTGGTTAGTAGGTCAAGAGAGGTCCTTCTGCCCCTCTGCTCTGCCCTGGTGAGACCACACCTGCAATATTGTGTCCAGTTCTGGGCCCTTTAGTTGAAAGACAGGGAACTCCTGAAAGAGTCCAGCACAGGGCCATAAAGATGATGAAGGGAGTGGAACACATTCCTTATGAGGGGAGGCTGAGGGAGCTGGGCCTCTTTAGCTTGGCGAAGAGGAGACTGAGGGATGACCTCATTAATGCCTATAAATACGTAAAGGTTAAGTGTCAGGAGGACAGGGCCAGGCTCTTCTCAGTGATGTCCAATGATAGGACAAGGGCCAATGGGTGCAAGCTGGAGTACAGAAGGTTCCATGTGAACATAAGGAAACACTTTTTCACCGTGAGGGTGACAGAGCACTGAACAGGCTGCCCAGGGAGGTTGTGGAGTTTCCTTCTCAGAAGACTTTAAAAACCCACCTGGATGCATTCCTGTGAGACCTAATCTAGGTGACCCTGCTCTGGCAGGGGCATTGGACTAGATGGTCTTTCAAGGTCCCTTCCAACCCCTAACATTCTGTGATCAGTCTGAAGGCATTCCTCATTCTGCTCAGAGCACATGCCAAAGCAGCCCAGCAGAAGTGACCAAAGATCTAACAGAGCCATCTGTAAACATTTCCTATTTGTAAGAGGCAGTGATGGACAGTAAGAGCATGACCTGAAAACATACAGAAATATTTCCTTTCAAAAAATTTGAAACAACAGGGGAAAACAGGTATTTTCCGAGGTGTCTCTACAAGAAAGACCCGTGCTCCTTCAGGAACAGGAGTAGCACACTTGAAAATGAGCTAACACTGCATAGGTTCTGAGCAGTACTAGTTCTCTTTTTGAAGAGTTGGTCACTTACACTGGAAGAATAGAGATAAATGGGGAATTTATCATCTTCACCAGAAATGACTGAAGGGAGCCAAAAGCTTGGTGAAAGCTGTTGCAAGGTGACAATTACAATGGACTAAGTGATCAAAATGTGAGTAAAAAGAGTCAAAGAACCAAAATATCCCCCCAAATACTGGTATTGAATCGTTTTATCTCATTTCCCATGATTCATTCAGGTAAGGCAGAGGAATAAGAAGATGTACCCAGACACAAACTCTCCATTAGATTAAACTGGAAGCCCAGAATGTTGAATAATAGACGTTATCGACATACTACTAAGAGCCTGGAGAAAAGAGAAGGAAAAGAGTAGGGATCCTGGTAGGCATCCACTAGAACAGCGTAACAGGACAAAATGATAAATTACTCCAGAAACTGCTAACTTGCAGAAAAAACAAAACAAAACAAAACAAAACCAACCAAAAAACCCCACCCCAAACCTAAAACAACAGCAGGCATAAAAAGTGCACAGAGCTTCTACCGTCTTGGAGACAAGCTCTCTGCATGCTACAGATTTCTTAAATTTACAGTATTATCACCATTCAGGAAGTGAATCTTAGGACTTCTTTGATAAATGAGGATGAATTTCTTCTTACAGTAGGAAATAATGGTCATGAACTCCTCATCAGTGACTGTGAACTGACAAAGTGCATTAAGAGCTAGCTATAGTCCCAGAAAAAACACTTCCCCCAATAAGCACAAATGGAATTAAACTAAACATGTATATTTTGTCACCTGTGAGCATAACCAGAGAATTTTGTGAAGTTTGAAGCCAAAGAGCCACAACAGAGGGAAAAGGACAACTTTGTTTTTCAGAAATCCTGGATCAGAAAACCACAAAACAAAACAGTTATATAAAAACCATAAGAGGGAGAACAAAGGAAAACAAAGTTATTGAAAATATCAAAGAAACAACAGTAGAAAATTTATGTATAGTGATAGAAGGGAACATCTTCACAAACATTTGTCCATGATTAGACAGGAAAATTGTTCCAAGGCAGAGGAAGTAATTGCTCTCTACTTGGAAAAAGCCCGTAGAATGGTGTACTTATATCATAGGAGAATGAGGTAATATTTTCCCTACCGACAGAAGAAAGAAGAATGTTAAACAACATTTAAGAGTGCTAAACTCTTAAATTTAAGCCAGCAGGTCTGGATAACTTGCACCCAAGAGTCATAAAGCATCTACTGATGATACTTGTGAAACGAGCACCAGCATGCTCCAAGTCTTGTGCGGACGGGAAAAACTTCCAAAGACTGAAGGACTTTTAATGTCAGGCCAACATTAAGAAAATGCAAGAATGAAACAAAGCAACTGTTGTCCAATGCTCGTCAGTAAAATAAGGGCTGACCCAGGCTTCTATTATCATGCACAATGTGTTCTTATGGAAAAAATGTTTCAAAGCAAAAGTGATTTCTTCACAGTAATGAAGTAACTTGGCTGGGGAAGTTTTTGAAGATATTCCTACTCAATTTTCTTAATCTTTACATGAAAATCTTTCTTGCCACAAAATTTGATACTTATTTTTCATTTGTAACTGTGAAGATGGATTTTAAAGTAACTTCTCCTTATGTACTTCTTGTTATTTTTCATTTCAATATTCAAAACACATCTTTGTAAGATTTTTGCCGTGAAGGCTTGACAGGATCAATGGTTCCTCAAAGAAGTCCTGTCTGAATTCTCTTTTGGAGGATTAGAACAATACACAGAATTAAATTTCTAAGTAGAAATTTTAATGGCAAAGCATATAATTATGAACAGTAGACAGTGAGGAAAAAGTTTGTCTTTTAAAGTTGGCTTAAACAGCTCTAAGTGCTGGAAGATCCATTACAAGAGAATATCATCCCATTGGTTAGCATTTCAAAGGTCACTCATGCCAATGAAAAGGAACATGGGCAAACATATATAGAGCCTGTGCGTCTCACTAAACAAAATTCATGTGGGGATGTGGTACTCACATTGCTGCCTGAAGTGTTTGAGAACGCTCACACCAGGGCAGTCTCTGCTCTATGTTGCAAAAGATGCAGCAAATTGCCTTGTAACCTGTGTGGTGTAGTCTTCATTTAGGTTCTCAGTGTGCTTAAGACAAGTTGCATCAGAGTGCCCTGCTCTGACAAGTTGTGTAGAAAGACACTGGAAGTATGCTATTATCTCTTATGCATCTTGATTCCTCCATGGTAAAAAAATGATACCATTGTTCATGGCAAAGTTAAGCTTCTGTCTCTCTGTAGCATGGCACTGAAGTTAAAATCCAGATGGTCGAATCTCAGTGGATTTTGCCATATGCAAGTACAAAGACATCAACAGTCACTCAGCTTACACACTTTGCATTTGGAAGAAGGAAAACAGTAAAAGCAAAAGCACAGCAAAATAAAAAGAGCTAAGTGCCTTGGACATGAATGGACTGGAAAAAACACTTTATTCTCAGAGCATGGAATCTTGCCTACCAAAGCTGAAATGAGAATACAAACGTGTCCAATATCTCTTTCCACCTCATACCAAGCACACGGGACTGCTAGGATTTTGTTGCTGCTGTTGTTAGCATAGTGCATTATTTCTTATTCTTGATGACTCCACATTCTCCTTAAGTCTCCCACACTTCCTGTTTGTTTTACTGCTGTCTATCACACATCGCTCTACTTCAAATTGCTGCTTCTACATCATCACTGGAAGAGAACAAAACTGGAAATATAAATACAGAAGCATGGTGGCTGGGAAGAATGTTAGTTGCATTCCTGATTGATCTTTGAGTAGTCAGTCACTCTAGAGTAGACATCTAAGTTTCCCACAGCTCAGAGATACTTATTTTATGCTTTTCTCAAAGTGCCAGCTCCTACAATCTTACAGTGTTTGGTTCCTCCTGCCTTACACCTGGAAAGAACCATACAGCACATATAGCATTCTCTGAGATCCCCTTATTTACTATAAAGAACTCTATCTCAACTTAAGATTACGAGGAAGAATGTGACACTAGAGCTCCCGCAACTCTGGGCAAGTAACAAAACTTCAGCCATCAAGTTTCAAAGAAAGCAAGGAAGAGACAAAATTAAAACACCTCCAAAACCAGAAAACGGATGAAGGCTAAAGTATGGACAGGTCAAAAAAGCCACCTGAAGAGGTGCCTTTTCTCCCAGTATAGACAAGCTTGAGAGAATCCTGACATCAAATGAAAGTTGCTCAGTGTGCATAGTTATGTAGGTCACTCGGAACCTATCTGGGTCACCTCCTTTACAGATTTAAGTAATGTGCTCTTTGTACCTGGTTTAGTTCCCCGTTTATGGATTAACACTACAAAGAAGTGTCTAGTGCCAAAGGCAACACATGCTAATGCATGAATAATCTGAAAAGTAACTCAGTAGAAGAACATCTTAAGCCCTAACAGAGACAAGAAATTAGAATTTATCTACACGGCACAGAGCAGTGATCCAGGCAGACAAATAAGAAACCCTGACAATTTTGATTTAGAAGTAAGGTGCCTTGTTCCTGGTGTCAAGACTTTGACATTCATCAGTATGTGGCATACTAGTCTTTCAGCACAGGAAGGATTATATTTTTTCACTGCCAATAAAAAAAGTTAATGTTCGGTAATCAGGAAAACTCCTGAGAGATAGTGTTCTTGTTCTATAGCATTACTTCCAGGAGAAGAGCCAGACTGAGTTAAAATAGGTTTCTTCAAGATGCATTCATCAGTGCCTGTAAGGTGTGATGTCATGGCCTGAAGGAAGGAGGTGGCAAAACAATCAAAAGTCCAAATCCAGTTGCCATCTGTTTCTCTAAATTAAAGGGAATTAAAACCCCACACATATGCAGACTGTATTTAGAAGTCTCCAAATTTTATGGATGTAGAGATGACAGATTACAGACCTCAATAACTAGAGGGCAAAAGAGCAATTGTGAAACCATCCATTGTGGAAGAAAAAATTAGCAACTACTTTAATCTTATGTTATGTTCCACAAGATGTCAGAAAGACAGAGATAAGGGATGAAATGGAAGAAAGCACTAGCAGCAAGATAGATTATGCTATTCCTGCCCTCCGTATCCAAACTCTAATTATAGGAAGACTCCAAAGAATTAAAAGGCAGTTTGTAGTTTACTCTAATTTCAGCATTATCACCCCATAGAAGATGGTTTAGCCATAAAACCTGCACTCTATTCTTCAGTGATTTCCTAAATTTCACCTGTATAATAACTTTTCTTCTACTTAAGCCTTTTGACTGCAGTTCTTCAGTGGGAAAGAATACTCAAAATACAAGTACATGAGCTAACTAACTGAACAGTGCCCGCCAATCCCAGAATTCTTCTTACATTTCATTACCTTATATAAGCCACGTATGCCCTCCGTCTTGTGTATCTTTATAAGAGCATCAAACATTCCGTTATACTGTCGCTTTGATGGATCAACACCAGCATTATACTGTAGCACAAGTCGTGTCTTCGTTACCCATATTGGGTTTGTGATACAGAGAGTCATGGCTCCTGAGAACAGACAGAAGTTTGATTGTTAGGCCGACCCTGAAACTTGTCCCAGTTTGCTCAGTCCAACATAACGCAGGCTTCCACACTGACAAAACTGCTTACCCTACATGGGTATGCACATTACTTAAAACAGGTTAAATTTAGGCTCACCATTGTTCCCTCTCTGCACCCTCAAAGACCACAGTGAAGCCCAACCTACTCCTGCTGGGGGTACTTCTGTACAACTCTATATATATTCCTAGCAGATCCCCTTTTTGCCTCACCTTGCTACAGTCAGTAGTGTATCTGTGGTAGACAGAACACATAAATACCTTCTTCATGTACTCCCAATTATCTAAATAATTCTTCAGATATACAATTGCCCAAAATATAATGGACACCTTGGTCATGTTATAGCTTTATAGGTTATTGAAAATATAGTTGCAAAATAACCCATCACTATTTTTCCCATCAAATAATACGCCTACAATTTCAACATTAAATGAATGCTCCACCATCCTAATAAGTCTTCTCAATTGCCTCGATTAAATACGATACAGAAGCCTGTACAAGAACATATGTCAGAAGCACCCTATTAAAAGTCCTGCTGATAGTTGTATTTTTATTTCTAAGAAAACATGGAGCATAGACAAAGATTTTCAAGGACCAATGACCAATACACTTACTCTATTCATGTCAACAGGCCTTCTCCTTTCCAGGTCTCAGTGTTAAACATTCACTGAGTTAACAAGCTGATGGCAGCAGATTCGTAGAGCTACCTTCTGGGACTCAAAATCACACTAAATATGGAAGTCACTTCCACAAAATGAAAACAAGGTCAAAAGGTATTCTGACAACTGTTATTTCTGAGCAAAACTGAAAAGACCACAGTGATCCACCTGTTCATCCCAGACATCACTAATTTATTCACAGACAATAAACGATTCCATTTGGACACAAACACTTACACTTGCCACCTGTATGAAAAAGCAGCACTGACACACAAAAGCAGGGAGCAACATATGGAAAGGCCAGAAGCAAGTTAATCTTCTTTGCATTTAAACTCACCAGCCTCTGCAGCTGACACTAGGTGTTCGGTTGCACTCAGACTTTCCAGCTTCCCTTCCTTCTTGTAAGCTTTGATGGCATTGTAACTAGAAAATGTTAAACATATTTTGTTAAAGGTGAAAACAAACTTACATCACTACAAAAAAAAAAAAAAATCAAAACCAACAAAACACCTCACTTCAGATCATGGCAAACATTAGGTCTGTGAAAACAGGTATCTAAGCATACTATTTTTGTTTGGCTGATTCATTGATCTGTGAAGAGTTAGATTTTTAAAGTGAACTATGGCAATACATATTTAAATTGATGAAGTATTACTGTCAGCACCAACAGTACTGCACCTTGAAACTGCAACTGGATCTCAAGAATTAACTTCTAAAAGAAACTGATGATACAGTCTGCTTTTTATTGAGAGCAACAGTGAGAGCTATCTATTTTCCAGCTCATAAATACACTGAGCTTTCTTCTCTTGATCCAGTTTCCAATCTTTGTGGATTGAGAAACTGTCAATGTGAGCCAAAAAGTCAATAGCAGAGCGTGAGGACTGAAGTACAATAACAGACTCTAGACAAATGACAAGTGAGGTCTGCATAAGCAAACCAACCAACCATTCCCTGAAGTATTTAATTCATAGGAGTCAGCAGTAAATCAGGTTGGTCACAGTTACACAGCTAATGAACCAGAAAAGACTGAGTACATACAGACTTTATAAGAAAAGCCCATCAACTCACAAAAGCAATGAAACAACTGACTGTCACTAGAATTATTAAAAATCAGTTAAACATTTAGCTTTAGTAGAAATCTTTATCAGGTTTTAGAGAGGTTTTAAGCACAGTGTATTGGCACTTTCAGGGGATTCTCCATGAACGATGTCACCACTTCTCAAGTCCCTTGGCATTTTCACAGCATCAAGGGAATGCACTGTACTTGAAAAGTAACAGGTCTCTGCCTCAAAAATTGCTTAAATTCTACAACAGCAAACCACACAAAGACACAGAATTAATGAAGAATGGGAAGTTTATAAGCCACTCAGCACATTTTTATAAGCCCCCAAAGAAGATGCAGTGACTATCTGAGCATCACACCACACAGGTTGTGACACATTTTACAGCTCTACTTACAAGAAAAAATAAAGTCCCCAGGAAGCCCCAGCTCCCAACATGTTTGGAGTTACCCCTTGGTACAAGCCTCGTAGTCCTTCATGCTTCCAGACAGTGGTCATGCAGTGGAGAATCCCGTTGTATTTCGGCCTCAGGGCCAGTCCATCACTTACTACGAAAGAAAGAAACTGTACTGAAAAACATTTCAGGAAGCATTAAGTTCTGCTGTATAAAGCCACCACAGAAGTACACAGCTTCCAAAGACATCTAAAAAGGAACCTAACTCATCAGCTGTATTTTAAAAGTATTATCTTAAAAGAATGCAAGAGTTGGGGTTTAGAGCTTTGTATATCTTGAGTTAAAGAACAAAAAAAAAAAATTCTAAGCTCTGCAAGAGGAATTTCCCATCAATCTGACAAAGCCAAACAACTGCAGTGCTGTGCATTTTTGGTGAGCACCAGCTTTGAATTGAAGGTATTTTTGTTTCTTTTTAGCACCCCAGCAATTTCACATCATATTTGAAGTGATATGTGTGTGGTCCTTGACATCACATAAGCTTAGACAAGCCCCAACTAACAACTCCTTTAAGTTCAACCTTCAATGAAAGTTCTGAGTACTTTCAATGGGTCACATCTTACTGATTCCAAAGTCAGTTTTTACCAGCACACTCAAAGGTGTTCTGGTAAAAATTCAAAAATACTCACGTTCTCCTTCTTTTCTCATTGAATGCATTTGGAAACACCAAACGCAAACACTTCTCCCACAGACTAACCAACAAACAGCCGCTTGTCCAAATATTCAGAAAATATGACCACCAGCAAGATAAAACACACCAAGATTTTGTCTTGCATTCAACTCAGAACACAGAATTTAGAACATGGCTCCTACCATTAACAATGAGAGAGTGAACTGTTTACTGACAACATGCATGACACAGTGTGCGGTGAGACAACAAGAGGTAACAGACACAAGCTGGAACAGGTAATTCTGACCAGAACTTCTCCATCAGTGGTCAAATACCAGAACAAGTTACCTAAAGAGGCACCTCTGGAGCTACTAAAAACTGCAGCAGACAGGACTCTGAGCAATGTGACCTAAGCAGACCTTATCTGAGTAGGGGATGAACTCCATACGTCTCTTCTGACCTAAATTACTCTATGATGCCAACACAGCAGTGGCTTTCATTCTTAATGCATGCATAAGGCTAGACTGCAATTTTACTGAAAATTAATTTAAAAGTTTTACAGTCAGCATAGTTTTTGTGTCCCCATCAACATTACTCCTGGTAATCATGAATTTCAAGTGTCTTCTGTTCAGTGCCACATTTACTGTTCAGTGCCCTTTGAACTTTGTGTACAGCACAGTCCATCGTGACTTCAGGACTAAAGACAAAATGCTTTTCCTGAGCACACTGCAACAAGACCTAAACACTTGGACAATCACTCAAAACTCAAACACAAATTAAATGCTCTTTTCTCCCTCCTGAATAGGCACTGCTAAACCTTTCCTGAAGGCCTGATTTTTTTTTTTTGCTATGCTGTCATTAAATCATGTTTGTAAACATATTAAAGAAAATGGGAAATCTGAGATATGAATGCAAGTCTGTCTGCCAAGAATGCTGCCAAGAATCTTCACAGCATTGATTTCTGGTCTCAGCTCTTGCTTCCCGACTGAAAAAAAAAAAAGTAATTGTTATTTTCAACTTAAACAAGCACGTGAAATCATCCCTTTCTTTCCCTCTGTACAGTCTGACTAAAAAAGCTACCTGGAGGTAAGGCAGAGTAAGCTTAACACTGGAATACCAGCAAATAATTTGAGTATAGTTCAAAAACAAAGCAGTGTGGTATCCAACACAGAAAGGGCTGTTAATGACACTCATGCAGCAGGGAAGAAGAGCCTGCATCCTTAAATAACACCTCAACTCAAAGTATGGCAGCATCTTATTCTGTCCTGTGCCAAAAGGTGCATTCTCCAGGTTTCAAGAATCAACACATGATCTATTCTGCTAAAAGGCAGACTTCAGATCTCTATGATTCACAACAAACTTTTGCAAAAAAAGCTGTGAGTGTTGGCAAGTCCAACCAAAACGTGACAAATGATTATCAGGAACAAAACTCAAAGTATCGTACGGAATCATAGAGTAATATAGGCTGCCAGTGACCTCCAGAAGTCATCTAATCCAACCCCCTGCTCAAAAGATCTAATTAGATCAGGTTACTGAGGGACATGTCCAAGGCTGAAGAGATTACAGCCTTTCTGGGTAACTGCTTCCAGTATTTGACCATTCTCACAGTAAAAATCCTTCTTCCTTATAAATAACTGGAATTCTCTGTATTCCCTCCTACCCTATCACTGTTAACCTCCAAGATCAATATGTCTCCACAATCTCACGTCTTCCAATCAGAGAGTCATCAACTGCTACATACATCCCCTCAGATTTCTCTTTGTGAGGCTGAACTCACCCTGTTTGGTCAGCCTGTCCCTCTATGTCATACTCCAGGCCCTTCACCGGTCTGGAATCATACCAGCATATCAATGTTTTCCTTGTACCAGTCAGCCCCAAACTAGACACAGTATTTCAGCCATTGTCTTACACGTGCAAAATAGAGAGAAAGAAACACTTCTCCCAGCTACACTCTTCACAACACAGCACAGGATGTGCCCACGCTGCAATATCACAGAAAGGTGTGGGTTGGAAGGGACCACAGAGCCCATCTAGTCGCAGCCCCTTGCCATGGGCAGGGACACCCTCCACTAGCCCAGGCTGCCCAAAGCCCCATCCAACCTGGCCTTGGGCACTGCCAGGGAGGAGGCAGACACAGCTTCCGTGGACAGCCTGTGCCAGGGCCTCACCACCCTCACAGGGATGCATTTCTTCCTAACATCTAATCCAAATCTGCCCTCCTTCCCTTGCAGGAAAACGTTTAAATGCAACTTTGCAAAACACCTGTTTGAAAAGGCAGTGGTTTAGAACTCCGTGACAGTTCCCTGTTTGCATTCGGTATCACAAACACCCATGCATCCACTGAAGACAACAGTCCAAAGATAAAGCAAAATGTTTCCACCCCTGTACGAGAGAAGGCGGCAAAAGGACAACGCGTTTGTCAAATTAGCAGCAAAACCAGCAGGGAGAAGCCGACGTGCGTCCCTGCGGGAGAACAAACGCGAGCGTCCGGTAAAACAATGCCCCTCCTGTTAGCGACCAGGATTATTATAAAACTCTCGTTACGCTCTGGAAGCCTTTGGCACAAGGCACTCTGATCGCTGGCGTGGGACAACCCGCCTGCTCCAGAGAGACGGTCTCGCCGTGCCCTGTGGCACCGGTGCCGGGAAACGGCAGGAGAAGCCGCACGCTAACAGCCCCGAGGACAGAGGGAAGAGCAGGCTTTGGGACAGGGGGCAGAAGGACCCCAGGCCGCCGCGTGACGTCTCGTGCCGGGCCGCGGGGCCACCCCGCCAGCACCTGTCGTCACGGGGCCGCACACGGGATCGGGCAACGCCGTGGAGGCTCGCCCGGCTGCCCGCCCCCCCGAGAAACAAGCCGGCGGGGCACCCGCTGGGCGGCGNGGCTGGGCAGCGGGGCGTCAGCGAGGTTCGCGCGGTTCGTCTTCCGCGGCGGCGAGCGCCGGGGGGAGCCGGGCTCGGGGGCTTCCCCCGGCAGCACACGCCGCCGCCCCAGCCTAAGTCTCCGGGAGCCCCGGATGCCCCCGCGCGGGGCACCGCGGCCTCAGTGCGTGCAGGGGCGGCCGGTACGGCCTCACCTGCGAAGCGGATCTTGACCAGGTCCAGCGGGTGCAGCACCAGGGTGGAGATGACGCCGCCGCTCAGCCCCGCCGCCAGGTTCTCCAGCTGCACGTGGCGGAGGAGGGACCGCACGGGCGGCGGCGCCACCGGCTCTCCCGCGGCACACGCGGGAGCCTGGGCACTCATCGCCGGTACAGGCGGCACAGGCGGCGGCGCGCGGGCAGGGGCGGAGCGGGGCAACGCTCCCTCCCTCCCTCGCTCGCTCGCGCGCGCGCTGACAGCCCGCGCCGCGGGGAGCGTCGTCGCGCGAGAACAGGCAGCTCAGGGCATCCGGTCACGTGTGCGCCCTCCTTGGCAGCGCGGAAGCGGCCGCGCGTGCGGATGAGAGGAGGAAGATGCGGGTCAAGGTGTTGAGCCGCAACCCCGACGACTACGTCCGCGAGACCAAGTTTGACCTGCAGCGCGGTGAGTGGGGCGGGGGGCCCGGAGCGGGTCTCGGCCCAGCCCGTTTGCCGCCTGCCCGGGAGGGCCGAGAGGAGCAGCGGCGGCGAAGGGAGGGAAAGCGCTTAGGCGTCCGCCGGCCCAGCCCCGCTGCTGCGCTGCTTCCGGGGGAGGATGCCGGCGGGCCGCGTAGCGCATGGCCAGCTGTGCTCTTCTCTTGCGCCCGTCTCCGGGCTCGGCCGCGGAGGCGGTAACTAACGTCGTAATGCGCATGCGCCGCGCGCCCGCTCCTCGTGCTGCGGAGCCGTGACGTGCGGTGTGCGCTCGGCGGGGCTGCTGGCCTTCCCTGCCGTGCTGCCCGCCGGCGAGCCGTCCCTGCCGCCGGGCTTGGGCGCTGCTGAAGCCTGTGGGGTCTCGGGGTGCCGGAGCGCGGTGAGGAATCGCCGCCGGGGCTGGAGTGCCGGGTTGGAGGCCGGGTTAGTGGCCGGGTTAGTCACCCGTCTGGCGCTCCGAGGTGGCCCTCGGCATTACCTAGGTTACTCTTAGCGGCCTTTCGCAGTTACTGCCCTCGCCTGCCGCGTCTCGGCCTGCTTCTTGCGCATCCCTCAGTAAAACTGGCAAAAGTCGTGTAGTACCTGCACTGATTTGGGTGCAGCGGCTGTAGTGGTGGGTGAGATGATGGCTTTCCATGCCCTGTCCTGCGCATCCTCCATAGCATCGGCCTTACACAGCTGTGAAGTTGCGCCTCTGGCACGTGATAGAAGGGACGGACAGTTTGTAAAATAGCTACCTTCTGTCAGAAGGAACAACAATAAAACTCTGGTCATCTCAAACTATTTCTAGCAGCACAAGAGACCCATACTATTTTAAATTGCATTGTGCTTTATTGTTTGTTTGGGTTGGAGGTAGGTGGCTATGTTGTGCAAAGTAGCATCATAACACATTCCAGTTATTTAATTGTCATTATATACCTATAATATGGAAAAATACTGAGGTTGCCCACTGGACAGTAGCTGAATACATCTTAATTTTCTAACTGGGATTTGTTTGTGAGCTGTTAAATTTCCTATCATATTATAGGGTGATACCCAACCTTGTTTCATCAGTGATTTTAGAGGTTTGAATATGGATCAAATAGTTTTTTAAGAACCACAGCCTGGACTAAGTATCAGTTCTTAGTGAGTGACCTGTTGTCAGTTGCTCTACTGACTTTTCAGCCTTTTTTGAGGAGGTGGAACGAGTGAGACAAACCCCAGAAGCACAGCATCAATGTCCACTGTCTTTCTCAGTTTGTTGTAACGTGTGTTTATGCAGGTGGATGCAGAGAGACCCTTCCTTGAAGCTTGTTGGATGTTAACACTCCTGTCTGGGAAAACAGTGTTAGCAGAGGACCAAGCTAATGAAACTAACGAGTCTCATTTTCGAGCCAGGGCTGGCTTGCAGCGGACTGAACTTGAATGAAGAGAGCTAGGTTGCCTCTCTTTGTGCATGTCCATGCAGCTGTGTGCTGTCTGTGTGTATTAGACTTTAGCGGTAGGAGGTTGGTATTGGTTTTTAATTATTTTTTTTTTAATAATAGTTACGAGGTATCTGCAACTTCCATTTTGCTGCATACATACCTATCTTCCCTTGAAAAGGATGTCAGATTATTTCAGAGTTATTTCAGACTTTATTGATTTCAAGCTTGTTAAGTGAGCATGCTAATGATCTCACAGACCAATTCCAAAACAGTTGGTGTGGCAAAAATCTTAGTGTGGCAAAAGCTTCTTCCATGTCAGGAAAATCAAAGAGAAAAGCTTCTAAATTCAGCTTACCTTGAACTACACTACAAACCATGGGTTTCTAATGTGGGTGTTGCTTTTACTGCAGTTCCAAGAAACTATGACCCTGCACTGCATCCGTTTGAGGTTCCACGAGAGTACACAAGAGCTCTGAATGCAACAAAGCTAGAACGAGTCTTTGCAAAACCCTTTGTTAGCTCACTTGATGGCCACAGAGATGGAGTTAATTGCATGGCCAAACATCCAAAGAGTTTGTCTACAGTGCTGTCTGGAGCTTGTGATGGCGAGGTAAGCTGCAGTTACAAACCACAACCAACACGGTACCTTTCTTCCTCATTTCCCTTTTCCTTTCTGTGGGATTATTTTTTTTAATACTTTTTAAAATTCCCTCTGCTTACTTTTCTTTTATATATTTGTTCAGCATGATGCCCTGTCTTCTCTCAGAAGATGCAGCTTACCCAGTTCGGGGCAGTGTTTTCTCAAACTGCAGGTTGTAATCTCCCAGCACACAAAGGCAGCAGCTTTCAGCTGTTCAGCTGTGAGCAGAGGGTGTGACATTCAGCTCTTCCGGATGGAGCAGTAAATGTTAATATTTACAATCTGTAGTGATTGCTTTTTGCTGCCCACGCAACCTGCCTCCTCCTCTTGAAGTTAAGCTGCTGCTGATTAGGACAATTGCATGAAGGCAGATGAGCCAGAGGGAAGGGGTGCACAACTAAAAACATTTTGGAATATTAAAATAGTCGTATTGCCTAAAAAATGCGAAGCCTGCATTTGTTTATTTTACATAAATACTACAAATAGCAAGCAAGAGCACTTTAGTTGGAGTCAGTTGCAGAAAAAAAAAAGTGTGTATTTTCTGTCTTCTCTGTCCTCTCAACCTTATGTTGTTCATTTGATAGTACTTGTAGATTTTAAAGGTGTCTTCTGAGTAGCTGGTTTCTGCTTATTATAAAAAGTGCATATGCCATGTAGTATTGTAGGGGTTATTAACCTTTTTAGAAAGGAGGGAAATAAATTTAACTGAAATGTTGTCCCAATTTCTTACCCATCAATGGAGCACGTAAAGTACTGGATACTGTAAATGCATACAAATATAAAACCTGATCTCGTTTCTTTGTTTTTTAAATGGGCCCAAATGCTTCGAAACAGAAACCTCTGAGAGAGGTGGACATGTATGTAAAATGGGACTGATGACATTGTTAGTTTCAAAGGCTTGTACTCTTTAAGAGGCGTATTTTCTCTTAAAATTATCACTACTGCTGTCTTTTAGCAAGACTTATAGCTCAAAAATAGGGGAATGCAAAAATACACTTAAGTATTCATCTCGGGGGGAAGGGGTGAGGAGGAAAGAGCCACACTTGTTTTTTTCCAAGAAGGGAATAGCTAAGTAGTCTTAACGGTATAAAATCTGGCCAGTATTCAAGCCAGCTATTCCATGTTGTTACAACATGTGTGATCTCTCGTAGCTGAATTGAAAACTGGAGTTGTGGGCTTAGGCAACATAAACAACAGAATGCTGCTCTGTGTTTTAACAGGTTAAAATTTGGAACTTGACCAAGCGACAGTGTATTCGTACTATACAAGCCCATGAAGGCTTCGTTCGAGGCATGTGTGCTCGTTTCTGTGGTACGTCGTTCTTCACTGTAAGTATAACATGTCTCCCTGGCACAGTGTAGAACTCCCTGCCTGTTCACCAGCTGTTTTCTGAAGAGCAGCTCACTTTCTGCCGTGCAGTATTTAAATATTGTATGAACACGGTGATTAAATTTGCCAGTGAACCTGACAGTTCTATTTCTGATGATATTTTTTAAATTTTATGCTGTAACATGGCTGCTAATCAAGACTGTGGAAGGGATTAATACCAGAAAATTCCTAAAAGATGGTCATGTAATTAAGATTTCAGTAAATTAGTTTTCATTAAAGTAGTAGGCAATGTTCACCAAAAGACATATAAACATTTAAAGTAACCATTTCCACATACAGTGATTAAAGAAAAGCTGATTAAGTCAAGATAGTTTCACGTTAATTAAGCTTTATTAACTTATATCAACTGCAACTCATTTGGTTGCGTGTGAACTGCCTGGAAATAATATGTCTTCCTGTTTGCATTAAAACAATTCTAAGATGAGATGAAATAAAAAGAATTGGTTTTGAAGACAAGAGCATTTTGCTTTGAGTTGAACATAGAACTGTTTTCACTGCTGTATATTTATCTTTTCTGTAGTACATACCATGTCATGAGGACAGTAGTTTGAATGTAGGTGAAGTGACTCCAAATTAGAATCCCCTTTTGACAGTCTCTCTGCCTGAAAATTGAGAGAGGGGAAGAAGAAATAATAATAGTGCTGTGAAGAGAGGAAGTTAAACTTGTATAGCTATTTTTTAAAATTTTGTTCAGTTTGCCTGATCCAGGTTACTGCACAGCCATGCAAAAGCTTGTACTGGCATAGTGCAAGATGTAGAATAGCATCATGAGTGGACAGCTGCGGTAGAAAGTACCCTTTACCTGTTGGTATGCTCATCAAGATGACTTCAGAGGATAATTTGCAATTTAAGGTGCCATTTGATTAAGAATTGCAAAATGTAGCCTAAAAAAAAAAGTGATGATTCCAGCTCACCTATTTCCTATTCAAACCTGGAATTATCTCTTTTGGAAACTGGAAAGGATTCATGGATCGAAATGAAGACTGTTGAATAGGTGAAGGAAAGGTGGTGGTGTTGGGAGAAACAGTGACAGACTGGAAGTGAGTCATCTCCTTTCACAAGCAGACAGGTCCCTAGAGCTGCTCTGAGCAGCAGCTGCTTTGGAAGCTAGCCCCCACCTCCGCTTTCTTTTTCCACTACCCCAGTTTTTATTGCTGAGCATGATGCAAGGAATACTCCTTTGGCTGATTCAGGTCATCTGTTGTGCCTGTGTCCCCTCCCAGTCTGTTGCCCACATCTAACCTATGTGCTGATGGGAGAGGCAGGAGTGATGGCTGACAAGAGTCTCTGTGTGTGTGGGAAATGCCTTGACATTATCCAAGTACTGTTCAGTACTAACTGAGGTATTGGTGCCTTAACAGCACTGTTGTAGCCACAAAGCCACAGCGCAGTGCCATATGGATACTGTGAAGAATGTTAACTCAGTTCTAGCCAGATGATGTACATGTACCTTCTCAGTTTCTAGCAAAATATTATGACAAGGAGAACTAATCTTCAGCTTGGAGGTGTAAAAAGGAACAGTGAATAGGCAGGAGAGAGAACTTTCTGTATGACATAGATCGGTCTCTTTTGAAAGGCTGTCTGTACTTAATTGCAAAGCACATTTACTAAAATAAACAGAATATATCTGTGTGAAATTGTATGTGCTTTCTCCATTATTTCCAGGTTGGTGATGACAAAACTGTGAAGCAGTGGAAAATGGAGGGCCCAGCGCATGGAGAAGAAGAAGAACCTATTCATACAATTCTTGGAAAGGTAGTAAATCTAAGGCTTGAGTTTTTAATTTTTTTCCCATTGTATCTTTTGAAGTAAGTTTGAACCAGATCTTACCTACCTTTTGGAGGAGAAATAATTTGATGTCAATGGTTACCATAATGGGTTGCAAGGTGATGGCATCAAATTTTATAGTGACACTTTTAAAGTACCTGTGAATTTTTATTGCATTTATTTTACACATAACCAGAAAGGAATATCTGAAATGCCCTCAGAGACTGCTTAGATCTGTCTCTAATAATCACCCCTTTTCTGTGAACTCCACAGATCTTTCTGTAATCTCTTTCTCTTCAGACGTGTGTTGCCAGCGTTTAGTCTGCATTAAATCACTTTCTTTTCATGCCGATACTTCACAGTCATTCAATACACAGTTCTCACTTTGCCTCTTTCTTTTTGACAAAAGCAGACTAAAAATACATTCAATTTATGGTAAGCTGATTTTAAAAGCAACATTAACTGCTTTTTGTAAATAGATTGAAACTTTAGCTATTGTAACATCTGTGGAATCTGCTCAGATCTGCACTCAAAATCTGTAGTTGTACCCTTAAAATTTCCATTTGCTTTGAAGTCAACCAGGACTTTGTAAAAGGGCTTCTAATGCTGACCCCATTATAAATTCACTAGAGATGCATGTGTGCTCAGGGAATACTTAGACAGCTGGTCTATTGTGTAAGCATACGTCTGATAAGGCTTAGTTTGTGGCAGCAGTGGTGACTTGGTTTTCAGTAATATAAATGAAGTAATACGTGGCAGACTTGATATGCAGTGATCTGATGATCTTTTTTGTAACAGAACATGCTTGCATATTTATACAGTTGGTTATGTAAGGTGGTGTTTGTTTGTTTGTTTCCCTTCTTTTAAAGACAGTGTATACAGGAATTGATCACCACTGGAAGGAAGCTGTTTTTGCCACCTGTGGCCATCAAGTGGACATCTGGGATGAGCAAAGGACAAGTCCCATGTGCTCTCTGACATGGGGGTTTGACAGCATAAGCAGCGTAAAATTTAATCCCATTGAGGTAATCTTTCTGTTATATAGTGGAAATCAATATGTGTCTTGATTAGCATAAGATCTAAATTCTATTAACACCATCTTTTTTTTCCAAATTTAGATTTTGATGTGTGTTAACATAATATTTAAGGAGGTGTATGCATATGTTTTTATGGCTGTATTGCTTTGGAATGTGGTATCATATTTTAAACCTTGTGCCTTTTGTCTGTGTTAGTGGGGAAGAAAAAACAGTAGGGTGGTCTCCATTCTGCCTGCAGCAATACATATCCCCTACTTCAGTCCTACACTGTAGCTGTTGGGTGACTGTGGAGCTCTACTCTGTTCCAGTGCTGTACTCCTTGTGACCAAGATTTCTCTCCTCTAAATGGCAGAAGAATTGTATCTGATCCTCTAGAGCAGTTCCTGTGTACTGCTTTGCTGGGAATTGCTTGTTACTTCTGAAGTAGAGAGGACTGGGTGGTTTCTGAATCTAGCAGGGGAATCTATTGAAAAAGTGTTTGAGCTGAATAATTAGCTGCCTAGAAAGAATGGTGAACACGTTCCCTTGACTGAAAAAGGAACTATATGACTACCAGTTTTGTGAAATTGCTTAGTTGTCTAATGTAAGTTGTTGACTGTACTCTAGAAGTGGTTTTATTTTTATTTTTTCAGACCTACCTCTTGGGAAGCTGTGCTTCTGACAGAAATATCGTGCTGTATGATATGAGAAAATCAACTCCATTAAAGAAGGTAATCTTTTTAACAGAAGCTTATGGCACTAAAAATTACATTGAATATGTAAGTAGTCTAGCTGTTGATGACAAAGGAAGCACTGAACTGTGATTTCACTGAATTTTCACTGTCTAATTTTGAGTCTTTTAACTGAGTTTGAATTAATGTTGGGATTTAAACCATGCAGTTAGAAGGGCCCTTTTTTCTGCATTCCAATGGGCTGTCATGCTCGCTCTATTGTTATTCTTGAGAAAGTGCCTGACCTGACAGCAATTTCGCAATAAGAACTTTATGTTCCTGTGTTGTGTTCTGTGTGTGGTTTTTTTTAAAAAAATTTTTTAAAAAAACTTTTTCCCTTCCTTGCCAGAAGGAAACAAGGTAAGTCCTGAGGCGTTTCCTTTCCACCATTAGAAAGCCTTAGTCTGCATTTGAAAAGTTTTTTTTTCGGTGTGGAGATCAACCCTCCCCTATTCACCTAGTATGAACACTCAGAAATCTGTTGCAGTAGAATCGAAATGTTATTTATATGTGGAACTTAGCAGTGATGATTCCTGTTTATATCCTGTTTATATAGGAGGATATATGTATTTATTACACACAGGAAGTGTACGCACACATTAACCTCAATCAAGTTCAGTCGTTCTGAGCCTCAGAGCTATCTTACTTTTCTTCTTGAAATACGATATTCTGGCTTTGTGAATAATACACTTGGTATCCTTCTATGTTAGGTATGTTAGGTACTGTCTGCAATGACACTGGTCTGATACACACTAAAGCACTGCAATGGTACGTCACCGAATTATAAAAATAGGAGTGTTGTTAGCTTAACGATATTTCTATCTCTCCATGTGTCCCAACAATATTTAATGAAGTTTTGTCTGAGCCACTGAGACAATGCTTGTAAAAAAATAGTCAGTGATGCCAGTTGGAGACCTGAATGTCAAAGTGAACATGACCAATGCTGTAGATTCCCAGGGACGATTTTAAAGGAGGTGGTCTGAGCCTTTGAAGTTTGAATCAAACCGTATTTTTATATATATATATATATATATGCTAAATATATTGAAGTATGCATACGTGTGCATATAGACACATGTGTGCAGATATGTGTATCTTGTGTGGCAAGCAGTATGGGTAGGTGTGTTTCCTGCTGTAGGAGTAAAACACTGAATACCTCCTTGCATCTGTGGATACGGTTGTAGGTTTCCTGCTGGGATAGGGATGATTCTCCTGTGGAGAGGCAGGTTGAATGTCTGCATTTCTGCTTTGAGAGTGGAGAGCTCTGTAGCTCCCAAGGGAAGGGTGCTGGTTATTAGAGGTACCTTACCTGTGTATGGGCACCGCCTTCTAGCACTGCTACGTTCCTGGTGTTTGATCAGCAAAGCAGCTCAACTCAGTGGGAGTCCCTTCCTTAATGGAAATAAGAGTACAACTTGCCCCACCATGGAGAGTAGCTCTCTTGCCTGTTTGTCCTGTCTTGTGAGTTTTGAAGTCTTGGTTCCAAAGAGGTAAGATGGTGAGTTGCTTTCTAAGTGCAAAATAAGAACTAGTCTAAACAAGCTGAGAAAAGATGAAGGGAAGCTCTCCTGTTGCACGACAAGATGTTTTAATGGAAGTTGGTACACTTTAAAAGTCACTCTTGTGAAACCTGTGGGATTGCAGGAAAGCTTAAGGTGTTTTAAAGATAGACTTTAGCATTTAAGCAGCTGGAAGGAACAGTGTTGTTCATTGCTTGTAACGTTCTTAGCTATTCACTTCAACCAAATGCCTTGTATGTAGTAACGGAGGACAGTTTCATTATTGGGTAGATTGGGTTTTGAGTTCAAGTAATTGCAAAATCTCCACGCTGACACTTTGTGTAAGCAAGTGCTCACAGTTTAAATAAACCAAGATAGCCAGGTCTTCAGGGACTTCACAACTCTGTCTTAATAAGGACTTTTTCTTAAGAAATTGCTAAGTGTATTTACCATTGATTAGGAATAGTGTCAGAAGATGGCTCTGCTGTAGGTTTAGATAGTTCTGAAATGACCTTATTAACATCTTTACAGCAACTTAAATCACTTCCTGCCCAGGTTGCCTTGCGTAGTTGTTACTGATGCTAGAGCTGTACAGAGAATTCTTTTCTTAGGTATTATTTTAATTCCAAATGCCACTACTGAAATAAACTGAATGCTTGTAAATTTGGGTGAGAAAAGAAGGAAGCAAGATGCAGAGCATGGACTATGACAAAACCTGACCCCTTTTCAGAAGAGCTGGATTTTTCAGCAATATTGACTTACTTTGTGGCATTCTTTAAAACATTTACTTGCATATAATGCATTAACATTAATTGTACTCATTTTGCAGTGGCTGAAAAACTTGGACAGGGAAGAAGAACCCTCCTTCTTTATTAGCTTCCCTGATATGTGCAAGGTTTATAACTAGAGGAACAATACTGAAATCTGAACAAATTCTGGTTGCTGTGTTACTGTAAACATAAGGCTTTTCAGTGACCATTTGGTAAAGTAGAGTTCACTTTAGACATCCAATTACATTTGGTTCTGGATGCAGGTAGTTTCTGGAAATGAGCAGTGTTTTGCAGTGCTGACTTCATATTGAATAGGATAATATCACCTAGGAAATAAGGATTTATGGAGAATGAGAATCTTGAGTATATGTACAGTCATCATAATCTCTTTTGGGGGGTGTCGGTAGAGATCATCGCTGTTAACTTGCTTTGAGATTGTGCTCTTCATAACTTTACAATAACAAAATCTAGTTATACATTTATATGTATGTAAATTGATGGTATGGTATAGTAAGCTGAGAATAAAAATGAGATTGGAGTACCATAGTGTTAAACACCCACATTTCAGGATTTTCAAGTGGGATTATGGCTGGCCTGGAACATTGTGGAAAATCCTGTTTAGAGTTGTTCAGCTTGTTAATAAGTTGCTCTGTAATTATACATCTGCTTTGTGTCAGGGGTACTGTATGGGATTTATTTTTAAATACAACGGCTCACAGTGCCTCCAAGACTCAGCAGAAGCCAAATCTGTTGTCACATGGGGTGTCAGATGACCTCCTCCCTGCCTCCCCTTCTGCTACAGGGACCCAGCTGTTACTGCCACAGCTGTCCTCCAAGGTGGGGGCATCTGACATAGAGCTTTTTAATACCTACTGTCTAATCCACTGTTAGAAAAATAGAAGGCTCCTACTAGGCTGTCATCAGCTGCCTTCCTCTCACTTCAGAGGCACACTGGCCTCTCTGTAGTCATGTGCTTACTAGGAGCCAGCAAATCTTAGGAACTTGTAGCAAATACCCTAACACAGTGGTGGTGGTGAGTAGGTTACACCACAGTACCTTCTACATATGGTACTCAGCACTTCAACTAGAAATGGCAACTAGCCTGGAGGATGGTGAACTCTGATTTCAGAGATAAAACAACAAAGGGATAGTAGTAGCTGGGAGAACTATAATTTTAAGATACTTAAGCTTTGCAGATGCCAGTTCACAGCATCAATTAATGTCTGTATCCCTTGAAATAACCATTTAATTAGTTGTGTTTACAGATCACTTAAGGTTCCTGTAAATATGATGAAGTGAAATATTTCAGAAGTTCCAGGTTTGCATGTCAATCACTGTATATATATTAAACGGTGACTTAGAAGACTTTGCTTCTAAGATGACTTACAGAGGAAAACCTGATTGCTGTGTAGCACAAAGCAGTGAGCAGATGATGTGGGACAGGAATTTCTTGAGTTCCAATTCTAACACTGCTAAGGAAACAATCTGTTGTGTCCCTGTTTCTCTGTCATAATTCTGTAAAGTGCTTCTCTTTGGTAATAGGGGAGGGTTTGAACTGTAGTGAGTATTTTTCTGCTTATAATGAGGTACCAATGCATAAATATCTTTCAGGTTATCTTGAACATGAGGACAAATACACTGTGTTGGAACCCCATGGAAGCTTTTGTTTTTACTGCAGCAAATGAAGATTACAAGTAAGTGTGGCCTTGCTCTTTGATAGTTTTAATCTGTATCTTGGCGATTTGTATCAGCTATATCAGATTTAGCTAGATCAGTTCTTAAAAAAATTACTTAAACTCTAAATTTGAATCACTTAAGTTATAACCTAGAGATTTACTGGCTTGCTGATTTAGAAAAACCCCCAATAGTGACACTGTAGCCTGTTTCTTTGCATTTGAATACCTGGGGCAGAAAAGAGAAGTGTAACAGGATGTGGTGGTTTTGGCCCTAACCAAAGGCCAAATCCCCACCAAGCCGCTCGCTCACTCCCCCCTTCAGCCGAAAAGGGGGAGAAAATAGATATTAGGAGGCTTAGGACTTGAGATAAGGACAGAGGGATCACTCTCCAATTAGTGCAATGGGCAAAACAGACGCAGCACAGAATAAAGGAAAGAAAAGGTGATTTATTACTACTTACTACAACTACTACACCCAGTGAACCGGAACGAGATAAGAAGCGGCCAGGTCTTCAAGCACCTTCCCCCCACCCCTCCCTTCTTAGCAAACTTAAAACTTATCCCGATTTTACTCCCTTCTTCCCCCCCCAACATGGCGCGGGGAGGGGCAGGGAATGGGCAGTGGGGTTCCGGTGATTCCCAACAAGCTGCTTTTCTTCCCCAGATATTACCACTTCTACTTCCTCCCCCC
>VZTU01003559.1:29614-65364 GCA_013400835.1 Zapornia atra | reverse complement strand
TCCTCTTTGCATTCTTCATCCCCCCCCCTCCTGCAGGCCTGGCCTTGGAGTCCGTGCAGCTTGTTACATCTTCTCACTCCCGCTCCGGTGGCAAAGTGCGCCTGCCAGCAGTTTTTTTTCTCCTATATGTGATTCACAGAGGCGCTGTGACCAGCTCTGATAGGCTTGGTCTCAAATTTGGCCTTGAATGTACCAGTGTTTTTCAAAACATGGGGCTTGCAGAAAGCTGTAACTGCAGCCTACAAGAGCCACTGAAGCAGCAGTTACACCAAACTACAACACAGGAAAAAAATGCAGCTAAGACAATGTAAGTGTAGCATGCAGTGGGACCTGGAAAATAAGTGCTATTGGTCCAGGCTGAGGCCAAGTAGGCATTTATTTTCTTGCTAGCTCTTGTGAAGCTTGGTATATTACACTGATAGCTATTTTGATGAAAGTGTTTCATAAGAGAAATGTAAAAATAGTGAAAAAACTAATCTTTTGTGAAACAGTTCTAGAGCCTGCAATGCTTATCCTTTCAATGTCTCAGAGCAATGTTTTACTTCTGAACAACACTATTCATGTGAACAGCTAATCTGATATTGAAAAAGCTGTCTCTTCAAAACTAGGCCACTGCAAAATGTGCTCCCTATCCTTTTTTTTTCCCAAGAAGCTGGTGATCTAACAATAGATCGCTGTTTTCTTCTAGAGCATACACATTTTATCACTTATTTGGAAAAACAGCCTTAAGATAAATGGATTCTGGACCAGTCCTTGGAAGTGGGTGTTGTGTCTTATGTATTGCTTTTCACCTATTTTGGTTATGATATGGTGGCTACCAGGTGACCCGATCTGTTTGTTTGTATTTCTTCTCCCCTGCCCCTTGCTAAAGTAAAAATGGTAGCTGTTCCTGTCAGGAGAAGCTGCCCTCTTACGAGTTGGAGCAGTTAGTACAAGCACAATGGCAAATGTGTGTATCAACAATGCACATGCAAGCGGTAGCTGATTATATGGAGTAGTGTTTTTGAGTATGATGCTAGCATATTTTTTCTTAGGGAATTTAGAAGGAAAAAGCCGTAGTTGCCAATGAACTATTGAATGAGATGTTGAATTAATTCTAGTTATGCATTCAACTGGAGCAAGGAAGGTGAGAAACCTGCTAAATTGCATGTTTTTAATGCAGTGATTTTACTAAATAGTATACCTTAAGTAGGTTTCATCAGGTAAAACACATTTGCTTGTTGGCACTAGACAAATTGATGATGTACTGTAGTTAGGCATTGAAACGTATTGATGGGCTTGCTGATTCAAAGGGAGTCCAGGTAGATCTCACCTGAGCTTTGAAGTGCTAAAGAGCAAACCAGCTGTGGTCCAGCAGCTGTGTGTTTATTTTTAACATAATGCTTTTCTACAGGTAATGTGCTTGTATCTCCACGTATTGAAGGACCAGGCTTTCCTTGGACTCCTACACTGTCTAAATAGGCAGCAGGAAAGTGTGCTAACCTTCAGAGTAGACTCTGACTTACTGAGAGTTCTCAGTATGGGGATATAGAGAAACCTTGCAGAGTTGATAGGCTTCCTTTGATGATTCGGAGATGCTTGTCCAAGTTCAGATTGTTTACTTATATCTGAGGATGGAGAGAGTAGTGGTTGAAGAAGCAGGTTTGATCAGTGACCCGTGAACAGATGGAGTAGTGCAGACTGTCTGCTTTTTGACAGCGAGCAAGAAACCTAGGTCTGACCCAATAACTGAAGCCTCTGGTTAATAAACATTTTCAAGCCTTAAGCAATGCATCATTCTTTTTTTTCATGTGTTATGAGCAGTTTTAGACTTTGCTCTGCTGTATGGATCTACCCTTAGGTGTGGTTTACGTACTATTAAAGTAACTGTTCAGCAAAAAAAGTGCTGTTTCCTTAGGAACTGTTAAGGTATTAAGCTGTTGGTGAATTTATTTTAAAGCTTATACACTTTCGATATGCGGTTCCTGGAGTCGCCCGTCACGGTGCACATGGATCACGTGTCTGCTGTTCTGGACGTGGATTACTCGCCCACTGGGAAAGAGTTTGTCTCTGCCAGCTTTGATAAGTCCGTCCGCATTTTTCCTGTAGGCAAAGGTCACAGCAGGTGAGTGATTTTACACCTTTCTCTCTTGCTGTCATTCATTCCAGTGACTCCCTAATCCTCAAAATTCTTCATTCATTCATTAGTATCTCCACTGGGGCATTCACTTGGGTGGATATTGAAATCTTACTCTGTACAACTTGAGATTGACAGGTAGTCTAGTTGACAGATCATTCTGAAGTGTGTATTAGGGTGGAACTCAACAGATAGCAGTACTTAGGTAGTTTTGGATTTAAATTGTGCTTGATTACAGTATTGGGTGTACTCAGTTGAATTTTTACCAGGATGAATCCCATCCTGTTTCCCTCTGTATGTATCTTTAATGTATTTAGGTCACTTTGTACTCTTGTCTGTCGCCACTTAAGTTTGCAGTGCCTTGTACATTGTAGCATTTGGTTTTCTGGGGACTGTCTTCATCCTATACGGGTGGTTTCTAGAGACATTACGTGAAAAACATTGTTCTGTGAATTCCTCAGGATCAGTTTGGGATGCTTTTGCGATGTGTTTTGTTACAGTTATTACCTTCTGGTCCTGTTTCATTAACCAGGTTTTGATTCATGTGACAATGCTTTGAATGCAATTCATTTTGAGTTAGTTTTTCATGTAACATTTCATAAGGCACTGTATTAAATATTTTCCTGAAGTTCAGATTGGATCTACTGTGTCTCTATTACTCATTTTTTTTCCTGTTTGATAAAAATTGAAACAAGTTATCAATCTGTCTGGTATCATTTGTTCTTCATAAACCTGCCTTCATTATTCTTTGTTGTCAGTTCTTCCTTTTTTTCTTTATTCTAATTTTATTTTACTTCTAGTTGCCTTCCTCTCCCCAACCTCAGCCCCTTGAAAAGTTGCTCGTGGGTAGAGTTCTAGGTGGTTTGGGAGGTGGAAATATTGAAATAGCGATTGGGGGAGAAGTGTGTTTTTATTTTTGATTGATGCAGTTACGTATGCGTTATTCAGCATAACTATATGCTCCTGTAGTGCATTAAAGATTGAGAGGGCCTGCTTATATTGTCCTTTATATCTGTCCTACAGGTAGCATTAGTTTTCTTCCTGTCTAGCAAAAATATTTAAAGCATAATTAGGTATTGCAGTTCCTTTGTGGGTTTGTTTTGATATTTGTAATTCTTGTATTATTAAATGATATGGTTAGTTCTGGAACACTTAAAATAAACCCATTTAAAAGGTGGGCTTTCTCAGAATCACACAGTTGAAATTAATCCCACTGAATGGAGAAAAGTCTTCATATGGAATATCTGATCTCGCTTGGAAAACTATGTAAATAGGGATTCTGACGTTTGATCTCCCACCAGTCTGAAAAACTCATAACTTCTGTTGCTTTCTATTTTATATTAAAATGAAAAATTTAATTGGTAAATTGGTTATCCATAAGAAATAAGATTTATTATGACATTGATTAAATTTCATAAATTCTTGGCTAGCAGAACCGGGTGTCTATGCAGATTTTGTGAGTGACAGATCCGGGTTATTTGGATGTGTTCTGTGTTTTTCCTTTCCCTGAGAAAGATTATAACTTGCAGTGACAGCAAGAGGAGAGACAAAGGCTGAAAATTCAGAGTAAGGAAAGGAAAAGTACTTAGTTCTGCAAAGGTGGGTGCAGAGAAGCTTTGTTACTGAGCCAAATAGTAAAATGAAAGTAAACATAGAAATGCTTATGAAAATGCTTAATGCGCACACATACTATTATACATCAGCATCAGCAAAAAACCTGATGTGTTTATGTTTTTGAAGGTCCTTTTGCCTAATCTTTCACTTGAATGTGAATTACAAGAGGTGATTAGGTTTATTAAAGCTTATTTAAGGCGATACATTGATTATGCTCGTTTTTCTCACAATCCCTCCAGCTCAACCTCCAGTGTAGTTTTTCCACAGCTCATGAGTAGGTGTTATTTCCATGTTTCCTTTCCATTACTACTTGAATTTTACTTGTAAAAATAACTGGGTAGAAGAAAGAGAATGGTCTATAAGCTGCAGTGTGTGACTGATACACCAAAGGAGTTGCTTTTAGTGGACAATAAGAGGGCCTGACTTATTCTTCACCTTTAGAATGCTAATAAATAATTAAAATTACCCGAAAAGTGTACTTAGTCATATATTTTTATAGCTGAAATAAATTGTTTTGCTTGTTTGGTACATACTTAATGAAAATCAGGTAAGAGTTTAAATATGGTTTAAATGTAACATGCAGAAATGTATTTCAAAAAGTGCCAGCACTTGCTAAGCAGGAGTCTCATGGGTAGAAATGAAACGTAGTTTATGCTTTAATACCCACACAGCCGTGTGAATCCATTGTGGGGTTGGTTTGTTTTTGGGTTTTTTTTACTATCTTATATCTCTTGTTGAGTTCTTGTTTGCAGGATTGAGACTTTAAAGTTTTTAGTGTTTTAAAGTTTTTCCTAGAAGTCCTTTAGAAATTAGATTTTCTAATTTCTAAATTTTAGATTTAATTAGAAATTAAATTTAGATTTCTTTGTTAAAGAAATCCATTTTTGGGGAAAGGAAGGAAATCACAGTGCAAATCACATTGCTGTGCCATAAATGGACTGACAGCTGGAGGGGTTTATTTACTGTTCTTTATTATTTGTAATGGTGTTGTCAGATTCTTTGGCACCCATTCTTCTACAGTCCCATTCTGTAATGCTTGATTGGTGTAACAGCATGTTAGTGAAAATTATTTCAGGAACAGGATGCATATCACACTGTATACTCATGGCATGATTTGCAAAAATAATTATTCTTTAACTATTTGCTGTAATTTCTGTTGTGAGACACTGGCACAGGTTGCCTGGAGAAGCTGTGGCTGCCCCCTCCCTGGTAGTGTCCAAGGCCAGGTTGGATGGGGCTTTGGGCAACTTCCTTAAAAACATCTTTTCCTAGGTGATCCTTTATCAGTCTAACCATCACACTTTGAGTGTTCCTGATTGTAGATTTAAGGTCAGTACAGTGTATAAAAAACAGATCTAAAAACCAACAAAACCAACAACGAATTTTGCCTTGAACAGAAAGGTTTTTTGTCATTCGTAGGGTAATGTTGGTGGGAAAAGTGATGATAGGTTGCTTAAAAATGTTTTTCTTTGCTTTAGGGAGGTATATCATACAAAACGAATGCAGCATGTCATCACTGTAAAATGGACTTCAGATAACAAGTACATTTTGTGTGGCTCGGATGAGATGAATATTCGTCTGTGGAAAGCTAATGCTTCTGAAAAACTGGGAGTGGTAAGAGTTGCATTCTGCTTTTTGTTCTCACAAGACATTTGGGTTTTTTGTTTTTTCATCTGGCTAGCCTATTCAGCTTCTAAAATCTTGTTTCCAAAGGGAAAATGTAAAATTGGAGTTTGACATTTGTATTTTAATTAGAAAACTGACATGCACGGTATAGCTCACTCCATTTACTGCTCTTATAATAATACAATTACAAGCCTCATTGCTACACAAGGTGACTTTTTTGGTCTTGTTTAATATAAGCAATAATCATCAGTTCAGCATAAACTAATTAGAGCATTTTACTTGGGTGCTACAGGTGAGAGTTCATCCATTTGGACTAGAGAAAAAGCATTAAATTATGGTTTGCCATACATGAGTCATTCCACTGAAGCTTAGGGTTACGGCTCTTAAAAATTCTGACTGGCATGTGCCTGGTTCCTGTGCAGTTCATACCGTGGTAAGCACATGCATTGGAAAGTAGACCATTTGCCCCAGTGAATGCATAACTGGGATTGTCTTTAACCTATTTTAACTCTCAGATGCCAAGTGGGCATCAGTGGTGTCTGAAGTCCATTTAATTTGATGTAAACCAGTTCGGTTGAAGAGTTCATGGTAGGAGCAGACATCAGACTAACTAGCCACGTATCTTTTCAATTGCACTTGTTCAAATGTTTATGTATAGACAAAGCCAAAATGTTCTGTTATAGTTACCACTTGCATATATGTGTCTGCACAGTTGTATTAAAGTATTGAATGACTTTGGAGAATGAATTTGACACTTTTTCTGCTGTGAGTAATCCCTCTACGTAGCTTTATATTGTTAACGGTATTTTGGAGGTGCTTACAGTGCTTTTTCTGAGCCCATCAGCACAGCTGTCAAAGAATGCTTGGGGGAATTTCTACTTGATGTTGTGAAAGGTTGAGGGGGAGGAAGGGAGAGCTGTAATTCAGGGAAGAATATTGTACAGTTAAGGGGATGGATCTGTTGCATATTGCTTGTGGTTATCCAAAGCTCCATCAAGTTACAGGACCTGCGTAGGAGGGAAGTGGAGTGGAGCTGGGAGAGGTGGTGGGTGAGTGGGACTGGTAGTACTTAGGGCTACAACATGAAATGGGATAATTCATGGACTGCTGCATGTGCTCTGTGGAACACTGGATATGGAGTAGCCCAGCTAAAACAAGGTAAAACAAGCTATGGCCTGCCCTAGTTACTTGGAAGTACTGTTATTTTTCTCAGTTTTGCTGCAGTTATAAAAAGTCCACAACTTTGTGCAGTGTGTGTGGTTACAAACTACTATTTAAGTGAATTTAATGGAAAAAACTTATTTGTTTAGGATGCTATGTTTTTTTCTGGTCTGAATTGATTGTTGTGCCTTTTCCATGTAATGCTTCAGTCAAACAGTTAAATATTAGACCCATACTTGCTAATTGGTGTTGGGCAGAAGTATTACCTGCTTTCCTGTTGTCATATCCACGTGCTCATGGCAACTCCCTTTTCACCTGTTTTTACAGTATTAACTGAAATGTTCTGTCTTTAGTCACTATATTCTTCATAAGAGAGCATGCTGTCTCTCTCTAAAACATTCTGTAATAGAATTGCCTGGTGGTTTTGACACACATCTGTACTCTGTGCCCTTTGTGTGAAGGACAGCTGGGAAAAAAGCATGCTGAGTGTACTATTTTCATATAGAGTGAGGCCTCCTATCTTCAGGTGTGAACAGAAAATTCCCTCTGTTGACTGCTAAGATGGCATTGGTGGCTCCTCTTCTAAAAGAGTAAGGATACTTGGCTCTGGGTGGGAAGTGATGGGCAAACTCCTGCATCATAGATATGCTGCATACCAAAAGGACTACTTAGCTATTGTTTAAGAAGTCACAAAATGATATTCTGCTGTCTTCTGTAGTATTTGCATCAGTGAAAACTGACTGTGGATAGTCCTAAAAAAGGCTTTCTGGCTGTCAGCTCGCAAGAGAGCTAAGTCAACAGGTATCTGTAAGACATACATCAAGTGGTATGTGGTTTGGGTTTTTGGGTTTACTTTTTTGTTTGTTGATTTTTGGTGGGTTTTTTCCAATCAGAAATGAAAGTCATCCCATCATTTAAAATACAGAACTTGTCATCCTATCTTGAAAAAGCCACCTTGCAACATCAAAAGGCACCTTAAGAAAGCAAAATTATTTAGATACACAGGAAGAACTTAAAAGGGACATAGTGAATTATGTAGAAAAACTGTTCTCATTTAACATGGATGATGCTAATGAACTTGTAAAGAATTTGTTATAATAAGAAGAGATAATGTTTCACATCCCCATATCTTGTGTGGAAATGTGCTGTTCAAGCATGATGCAGTCGAAGCCTTGAATTTAGCAAGACACCGAATTTGGATATTAAATTGGTAACTGTCTGAAGCTGCTGCAGGGTTTTTTTCTTGGAAGCACAATGAAATTTTATTTTTCAGGTGTTCAGAGAGTAAGTTAGGACTGGAATCTTTATGGTTTATCACGTTCTTGAACGTATATATATACATATATATATATATATATACACACACTTGGAAACTTTGCTTGGATTCAGGCAACTGTGCCAATTCTTGTTTGATCCAACTTGGTAACTCCTGTGATTCTTAACGCTGCAACTGTTAATGGCTATTTACCAGGTCCCACTGTTTTTCTTTAGTACCTGCTCCTTTTTTAGAAGATTGGTGTTCTTATCTTCACAGACATATGCTTGCTTATTTTATAAATGTCCAGTTTTTCCATAGTCTGTGGCTATTTTTTGAACATTTTGAATATTCAAAGCTGAACACTCAGTAATTCTGTCGGAAGTGTCAGAATACGTCTTAAATGCCTAGTTGCTTGGTCTGCTATTTTTCTTTGCAGAGAAGATTTGATTGAATGACTCATCCAAAGGTCACTGTATTTCTGATAAAATGCTAACATCTTGTAATACATTGTATTTTAAGATGGATATTTTTGGGGTGGGGGTGGATGGAAACCAGCATACTTTTTTTTTTTTTTTGTTCCTTTGGTTGCTTAGTGGGTTGTTTTCAGTCTGAGTTGGGTTCTGAGGAAGTTACAGTGAATGTGTAGTGCTTATGTTGTGACTGGTGAACATTTATCCAGTTGGAAAGTTGTACTTTCTGAACCGTGGCTGCCCTAGCAGTCATCAGTTCAGACATGCATGTTTCTTTTGGGTTTTTAATGTATTTGGCATCGCACTCATAATTCAAAATCAGTGAAACATTAAAGAATAAAAGTCTCTGGAGGAGCCAGAGGCATGCTGCATCTCCACTGACAATTAAGTCTGCAAGGTTTTACGTAGTGGCAAACCCTCCCAGTTGGAGCTACTGCAGAAGTTGCTTTAAAATAATTGCAATATTTAGGTGGGTTTTTTTCTCAACAAAAATTGATTAAATAATAATTATTAATATTATTAAATAGGACTTCAAAGTTGTTATTTTAAAAGCAGTAAACATCTAGCTCTGCATGTCCAGAAGCAAAAGACTCAAACAAGACTTTTGAGATAACGTGTTGTATTTTATGCACAGTATTTGAACAGTCTGGAGTTCAGTATGTTTGAGGCTTTTGTACCTGTGGTCTTGGAGAGGTTTAAGGGTTCTGAAAAGGTAAGTGACTTTGGCTTTTCAGGAAAAGAGGCAGATAAAACCTTGTCAGAGTGAAAAGGCTGGAAAAGCAGCAGTAATGTATAGAGTAGATTTCAGTTAATAGAATAGAATTAATCTAATTAATATGAAGAAAGTGATAGATTGGTTGGGGGTTTTTTTAACTGTAGTGAAAGCAGTGAGCCGTCAGTAAAACTTCAGAAAGCTGTATTGTTCTTCAGTCTCTTGACACATTATAAAAAAAAGCTACACTTGCAGTTCTTAGAGTGTAAGTGCTTAGTAATGTTACTTCTGTGAGTAACAGCTGCAAAATCTGGCTCTGTTACATTTCCAAACTAGTTAGGAATTAGAGTGTAGGAAAATTGAAGAAGAAAATTTTTTGCTTGGGAAAGGTTTGTATTTCAGTAAATGTAAAACAAGTGTGAGGAGTGACTGTAAGAATAGGGGAGCATAGGTTTGCTGCTTTCTTACAGGGTGCAGAAATAACAGCTTTTGAGCAAGGACTGAGAAAGGAGAAAGTGCCGTTACAGGTCTTGGTTTTGATCTAGCAAAGTGCATTAGCAGGAGTGCATCAAAACCATGTCAGCAATTGTGTAGCCTTTCAGTCTGCTTCTAGTGTGCAGCCCCATTTTGTGAGATAAGGCTGATAACAAGCACTACCAGATGTTGTGTGACACAGTGTTCTTCATAGAATCATAGAAGGCTTTAGGTTGGAAGGGACCTCAGAGATATCTAGTTCCAACCCTCCTGCCCGGCTAGACCAGGTTGCCCAAAGCCCCATCTAACCTGGCCTTAAACACTGCCAGGGAGGGGGCTTCCACCACTGTGCCAGGGCCTTACCATCCTCACAGTAAAGAATTTCTTCCTCACGTCTAACCTAAACCTGCCCTCTTTCAGCTTAAAGCCATTGCCCCTTGTCCTATCACTGCACTCCCTGGTGAACAGTCCCTCTCCCACTTTCCTGTAGGACCCCTTTAAGTATTGGTACGCCACAATTAGGTCACCCTGGAGCCTTCTCCAGGCTGAACAAACCCACTGCTCTCAGCCTGTCTTCACTGGAGAGGTGCTCCAGCCCTTTGATCATCTTTGTGGCCCTCCTTGGCCTCGCTCCAACAGCTCCATGTCTGTGTTCTTTTCATAGTGATTTTTGGGGTATGGTGCACACATATCTTCATCTCTTCAGCTATGATTTTGTGCTTATAACATTACCTTTCTTTTTTTTGTCACCTCTTTAGATGTAAAGAAGCCATACAATTTTGGTCCAAGGAAACAATAATTAATGCACTTTATGGAGATAAATTTAAGTGTTTTCAGCAGACTAATGAAAAAAAAAATAAAGACAATCTGTGGCGGTGCAAACTGCTGGGGTATGTGTGCACCCTAAAAATATTTTGTATCTGTGCTCTGTCTGCACTAACCTAGAAGGGCAGCCTGGACAGGGTGGATAAGCAGACACTTCGTATTCTCATGCTGAATTACAGGAATCTTAAATACCACACAGTACGAATACAGCCCTCTCTAAGAAGAGAATTTTTTCTTAAAGGGGGTTTTGGCTTTTCAGTCAAGATTCTGGAAAAATGCTTACCTTCCTTCTGCTCAGATGTGAAAAATAACCAGCCTCTTTCATCTGCAGGGAGGAGAGAGGCATCGGCAGTTTACTTGAGGACACATTTTCCTGTTGCTGACAACTTGGTTTCATTTTAAGAGTCCTTTGTCCCCCTTTTTCACTGTAGGCATTTGCTGTGAGGTAGTGCTGTGGTAATGGTACAAATCAGCTGTCTTTCTGCCACATAATTCCTGTTTCATATAGGAAGGAAGTTGCACATTGGTTTTTGGAATGTACGAAAAAAGGGCCATAATGTCATCTTTGAGCACGTCTTCCACTCATGATGTCACATAAATCCTAATTTATTATACTGTAAAGTGGTCTGTAATCCTGCTAAATTGTGCTTTGTGGCATCTTCTCCAGCTCAGAGCAGAATGGGAAGTAATGCTGTTCTCGTCAGCTGTTGATGCTGACCTGTGGAAAATGACTTGCAGGAGAGAGGCTGGAGTTCAGTGCAGCGTTGCAGTCTGCTTCCTGAGCTGTCAGCTGTCTCTCAACATAGACACAAACTTGTCACTACTGCAACGTTTTCCTTTACTGTCATTTAGATGAGGGTGGACTTCTTGCAGCTTGGTATATGGGGAGTTGGTGTTCCGTAGTTGGATGGAGATTCACCAGCTACGTGCCCTTCTTACATACACCACACTACTAGTAAAAATGGAATCAGGCTCAAGCATAACAACCTCTTAATCTATATTAATTTTTTAAATATCCTGGATGTATCTTTAACTTACAGATTCACTTCTTGTCTGTAGCATCATCAAGGTTACACTGAATCGACAGCAATTTCTTCTTCTTAAATTAAAGTAAAATCAGTGCATTTAGTTAAAATAAAAGCTCTTTAATTTGGATTATGCTGGTGGTTTTCTGCAGAGTGTGAACACCTGGGATTTATGGAGAGTGAACCAGCTATTCAGGCTGGCTTGCTAGACTGAATTTCAGTAAGGGAGAGCAGGGGGTGGTGAGCTGGGAAATTTTAGTGCGTTAAGGTTGTAAAATTTACTCCTTGAAATGTGAGAGGTCACGATAAATGTAAGTAAGCAGAAGGATTTGTGTTTTTACAAATAAGGGGGTGTGGAGAAACAGAGATTAAGAGCATTATGCCTGATGCCTGAACAAGAATTTCTGGGTGATAAGCATCTCTGCATTTGGTACCTGGTTTCTTTATTGTCCCAAAGGAGAAACTCCTTTGCAATATGTATTATTAATACTTGTTTTCAGACCATTAGTGGTATTTCAGAACAAAATGAATTTTTTTTTTTCAGAATTTGTAAAATACTCTTAACAGAAGTCACGTCTAAAAGTGGCCTCCAGAGTGGTGAAGAAATAGCGAATTGCTGATTACAAAGGGGGGGAAAAGCATCTTTCATAGTAATGTAGCTGGAATTTCCAAATTGGTATTTGTGCTGGTTTTTCTCCTGAGAAAGTAAAGAGTAAGTGAAACAGTCATTTGCAAAGCTGAATAAATAGAAGTCATCTGAAATACTGTTTTGCTTTTAATGCTTTAGGCTCAGGTAGTAGTGAATGCAATAAAAATGGAAGAATGAAAGATTTTTCCCACTGCTTGTTTGAAAATATGAAGGGTTTTAAGATGTCTGAAGTAGTGGAGTTAGATACTTTATTTTGGGTGGGAGGGTAGAAAGAAGAGGATTGGATTATCTTCTGTTATTTAATATTAACAGATTTTCTGTTTATCTGAAAGTTCACTCAACTGAAATGTAGCTTGATCGGAGATCCACACAAATCCAAGATATAGAGACTGATACATAAAGTAGTGGGTGCTTTAAACAAGAACACAGCATGGGTGGATTTTTTTTTCCTTTTGATAAATAAGCATTAGGGCTAAAGGAAACTTGGCTAGCTCGGAAAAAATACATCCTCTAGGTTAGCTGTCAGGAAAAAGCATTTCTCATTTTCAGTGTTGTTAATGATGGCTCAGATGTACTTTTAAACACGAATACAATTGAAGTCTCTTGTGGCATTACTAGCTCACCTGTATTTCATGTGTTGTGATACTAAGATATATTTAGCTGTGGGGTGAAAGTTGGAATTCCCTGTGTGCTGTAAAGTCAAGCTAATACTTGATAGCTGATACTGTGCTTCCTAATGGATCTAGGTGCTGGGTAAGATCTAGGCCACCTGAAGAGCTGCCTGTGGAGCTGTTCATGATGACAATTCATTTATGGCATTTGTACTTAACACTGGCTAGTGATTAAAATGCCTGAAGATCATTTCACAGCAGAAGTTGATCATCAGTGGTTAGGAAAGCAGGCAGCTCTTCTTCATCAAAGATGTTTTACTGTCAGCTATTTCTATTCTCTTGTTTTCTCTACAGCACGTTAACGCGTGATTTTTTTTCAGGGGTTAAATTGAGTTACTTCACTGAAGTTGGAAACTGATAATACGTGTTTAAGTGTTGGGGTATTGTTGTAATCGTAAGCATTTCAATACTTACCTACCTGAGTTCTGAAGTTGCTGTGGTTACAGCTGTTTGCCAGAAGAAAAGCATTTGAATTAAAAGTTAAAAGCTTCATTTTGCAGAGCAAATCATGGCAGTTAAACCCCTGTTGCATTTTTCTGAGAAGCTCACCTGTGGCCTGTGCTTTCCCCACAGCTTGCACCGCGAGAGAAGGCAGCTATGAATTACAATCAGAAGCTGAAGGAGAAGTTCCAGTACCACCCGCAGATCAGGCGCATCGCGCAGCACCGACACTTGCCCAAGAGTATATTTTGCCAAATCAAGGAGCAGCGCATCATGAGAGAAGCTCGTCGGCGAAAGTATGTCTTCCTCTTGGGGCTTTGCTTTCTCCTGCTCTTAATAAAATGCAGTGATGTATGGGAGTGATGGAGCTACAGTGTGTGGGAGGAACAAGTAGGAGCTACTTTTAACATCTGAATAAGGAATCATGAACTTCTGGATTGATTAACCTTTGATTACAAGGGGAATGCGGGCAAGAGCCAGTGTCAGGACCAGGCTGCTCCCCGAAACTACACTGAAGAAATGGGAGCAAATGCTATGTTGGAAGGAGCCACAGTGCTCTGTTAAGTATTATATGATGCAGTATTGCAATGGAAACAGAATGGGCTGGTTTGTGTGTGTGGAAGCTTTTTTGGTTCTGTTTTGGGGTTTGTGGGTTGCCTTTTTTTTTTTTGCCAGACTCCAGGATGAATGTTTTCTGTCACCTGGATCATTGCTCTATTGGAATATCTTGGAGCAGAAGGTGGCATACCTTGCTGTAGCCATTAAATTAACAGTGAAACCAGAAAGTGGCGGGCTTCATAGTGACCTTTCTCAGCTGAAAGAGTCTACAAACTTGAGCAGCAAATCCTGTTGACAAGAAAACTAAGCAAGCCGAGCTGCCCAGAAGAGGCTTGAGTTGAAACATTTCTAAATTCGTGTTGTGGTTGCACCCCAGTCAGCAATAAGCCCCCCGCAGCCTCTCGCTTACCCCCCATACAGGATAGAGGAGGAATCGGAAGAGTAGCAGTGAGAAACTTCTGAAGCTATTTTTCACAGGGACAGTCCTCAAAGGAGGAGGTACAGGGAGGCTTTTGATTAATAAAAGCAAAACAATTTTTAATTTTTTTTTTTAAATTGTAGGCTATCTCTGTTAGTAGCTTAAGGAGAAAACTGATGTTTGTTAAGCCTTTGTGCTGACTACTGAACTTCTTTTTCCCGGTTTTTGTTTGTAGGGAACTGAACCGTCGCAAGCACAGCAAGCCAGGATCTGTGCCACTTGTGTCAGAGAGGAAGAAGCATATTGTGGCAGTAGTGAAATAATTGCTCTCACGTGCACCAAGTGTCACAAGGAAAGAAAATGTCTCCCCTGAATGAATCCACTGTAGAAAATGTGACAGACATTGGTAAGACAGCGTGTGGCTCCAGAAACAAGGCTTTTCTTTCAAGTACACACATGCTCTGATTTCTGAAGTCAGCCTGTGTATCAGATAGTTAGAAGAATCGGCCCTGTAATTTTTTGTTGCCATTTTCCTGTCTGATGTTACTGGCCCAACGCTGTGTATTGCAGTAGAGTTTGACCCTTTTGATAGAAGCAGGTAACTCGGAAGTTGGTGGAGGATATCTGTAGTTCCTGTCCTATTCCTTGGGACCTGCAAGAGAAGGATGAAATTGATTCAGCTTTGTCAGAGGAACAAAAAAACTCTTCCATACAGAGTTACAAAATCAGTTGTTCTTATGGTTTTGGGGTTTTTTGTTGGGTTTTTTTTAAATACAAATTTAATAAAGTAAACAAGTGACCTTAAGGCAATGGACTAGATTTTGATTATTCCAACCGACAAATATACAGCATTATACGTAATCCAGTACAATATATTATTTTTCTTCTCTCCAAAAGGAATTCATCAGGTTTCTCAGACATATGTAAACATATTTATAGTTTTGTTCTGTCTTCTTAACTAATGTTATATGACTTGACAAAGCTTGAGACTGTTGCAATTGCTAATATTAATGACATAGTTGAATAAATATCTTTTTGGCTTATTTAAAGCAGCTGAAATCTGGATGAAAGATGACATAAATTGTATAAAACAAAGAAACTTCTTCCGGTGACGTTTATTCTAAGCCTTTTATTTTAAGTTTATATGAAAAATAAAACCTTCACATTTCACAAAGTATCTGTAGCCCAGAGTTCTTTCACTCTGTCTTGGAAATGCTCTGCTTCTCTTCCAGTGGGATAGACTTAGTTTTTTACTGAAGATAGTAAGGTAATCAGAACACTATGGTGGAATTCAACTAGACCTTCTAGGCTGAGATACCTGATCTCTCAGTGGTGCTTAACATCTTCCGTACAAAAGAATGTTTTTAAACCTTCACACTGTACAGTCTGTAACTGCACTCTCCCTGCCCAGATTTTATGCGCACACACACACACACACACACACACACACACACACACCCCCCTCAAACTCAAATGGGATAAACTTTATGGTTTAACTTTTTTTTAATCTGGGAATTGAGCGCTTTGAGCACTTGCCTTCCTGTAGCATCCTGTCGGTGTCTCTGCTGACATGACGCTAACACCCATCTGCATTTCTAGTTCTTGCTCTTTCACTTGTCTCTACCAGTGCTGTTTGGGCAAGATTCCTGGATCATCTTGGCAAAACTATGACTGTTTGGTGATAAGAGGCCATAATGTATCTTTTACTCCCTGGCTCAGTTACCTTATGGGGTGATGCAGGAAGAGAAGCAGATCTGAAGAGCTATAAGTAGGATGATGAGAAGCGGTGGAACAGATCAGGGAGTAGTCTGCTGCTGGCCGTGTGCCTGCTGTACTAATATAGTGCACTCTGCCAAATACAGTTTATTTCCTTCCTGAAACACTGAGAAAATGGAGGGAGAGTGTGTGATCCAACGTCTGGCTTGTGACACAGCTGTAGTCAGGTCTTGCACAATTTGCAAAACCAGACTAAGCTGCTGGAATGGGATTACAGATTTTCAGCCTTGTCAGTGTAGCTGGAGTTGATGTAATTGGTGGTCGGTTTGTTGAGTCACGATGACCTCTGTCTGAACAAGTCCTGATGCTTGGACTTACGTAGCTTTGGTGTGGAACCCCAAATGTAACCAGAGCTTTCAGCTCTGCAGTTACTTTGGTTATAGGCTGGTACTGATGTGGAGCTCTACTGCATTAGCCACATCCAAAGCATCTCTTGATGGTCAAAGACCTTTGTGCACTGTTGCTTTCGGACAGGCCCCAAGTGGAGCAGCTCAAAGGACTGGGGTTGGCTGAACATTTTGCTGGGGATCGTAACAGCATGCTGAAAAAAGGGAGTTTTAGTTAGGGTACTTGATGACTGCGTATTTGGACACAAATTCCTTTCCCACATTCAGTGGGAGTGGTCTTGTACAGAGATCTTAAGTGGGGCACTCTTGGCATGCCAGGAAAAAAAATCTTGTTTTCCAAAATCCAGCCTTGCTGTGACATAGAGAAATAGGTGAGTTGTAAAACCAGAGTAGGTGTGAGCTGGGGCTTTCTGGTTGGAAGCCAGTCATTTGGAATTTTGCGGGTGGCCTTTGCAGTTTGTCCGGATGATCCCAGCCACAGATTTGTACGCTGTTGGGTAAGCTGCTCTTGATTTGCTCTTTTTGGAAACCCCTATAGTTAATCTCCAGTACTTTTTATGGCCATCCACTGAAAATGTAATGCCACTATTCACAGAATAGTGGTTTTAAACTTCATTATTTAAATATTTAAAGCAGCTGCTGAGTGGTAGAAAGAAACGCTTGTGTAAGTGTTGCAGGCTATCACTGCCTAAAGGAGCTGGAGCTCTTTAACTGTTTTCTATTTGGTGGTTCGGGTTTTTAATTTTTTTTTTCCCTTCAGTGATTTGAGAGCTGTAATCAGGCCTCATCTTAATTACTTTGAAGGGGTCACCTAGACTTATTGAAGCCATGATATGCAAAAGGAATATGGATACTGGCATTGCATGTGTGCCCAAGGGCGTGTAGAATAAAATCCTGGGCATCATGTAAGATCTTGAGAATGCAAGGAAACTGCTACTGATTGCCCACAAAGTTTTGGTGTGGCTGATTGAACGGGAGGGAGAAGGGCAGGGGCGAGATGATGGACTCTTCTAAACCAAATGCAGTGCTTCCATACCTGCTGATTAAAACCAGGCAAGATCTGTGTGTGTTCTTACTTTGGGAAGGTTGCTTTGAAAGAGAAGTAGCTTCTCTGATGTAGAAATATTTAAATCTGTATCCACAAGCCCGTAACAATGCAAATCAACACCTGTGCACACACCTAGGCGCAGTGTGCACACCTGCACATGGTACCATAAACACATGGCCAGTTACAGACCAAGGCAGGGGAAGCCCAGTGCCTTTACAGGCACCAGTGTAAACAGGCTGCGCTCGGGTGCAACAGCTCGGATCCTCACCTGCCCGCTGGAGAGGAGGAAGAGGGTGAAGTTCAGCTGGGGGAGTGCACACCCCTGTGGGGAAGGACAAGGCTCCTGCACTGAAGAGTAATTGGTAAGCTGTTTACATGGGACTCTTTGTTCTTGACATTTTCTCTTTGCCCTTGGTTTTGCGTGCTTGTGTCTTTCAGTTTGCCCTAGTCCCTCCCTTAGATTCCATTCGTGCTTCCTGTAAACATCTGCTGCAATCCCCTTAAAAAAAAATAAATCCCACAATAAATTCTACATAGTCCCAATTTTCTCAGTCCTGTACCTAAATTCTCATCCCTCTGTATCCTGTAAGAAGTCTTCTACCCGTTCAGGTAATCCCTCAGTTTGCACAGCTTTCTAGGGAATTCCCAATGCTTGCTTTTGAGGGCTTTTCACCCTGATCTGAATTGTTCCCCTTCAGTGGTTTTAGGACTCTTCACCAATTGTTCTTCTGATCCTTGCCGTGGCTTTGTGTTTAATTTGCTCGGCCTTTACTCAGAAGACCTAATATGCTCTTAGATGAAAATACCTCTGTAGTGCCATCTGATCCTGGTTACTGGACAAGACTTTGGCAGCTGGGGTGGGTAGAACGCATCTTGCTTAACCTTAGATGTCTACAGTGCAGGTACAGTGAACAGCTTTGCCTGCTCTTCCTATGTGCTCAGTGGATTAGATGTTAGGAAGAAATTCTTCCCTGTGAGGGTAGTGAGGCCCTGGCACAGGCTGCCCACAGAAGCTGTGGCTGCCCCCTCCCTGGCAGTGCCCAAGGCCAGGTTGGATGAGACTTTGGGCAGCCTGGCCTGGTGGAGGGTGTCTCTGCCCATGGCAGGGGGCTGGGACTGGATGGGCTTTGAGGCCCCTTCCAACCCAAACCAGTCTGTGATTCCATGAAATAGTCCCATACCTCAGACATCTCTACTATGGTTTAAAGCTTGTTTTTATAATTAACGTTGTGATACTAAAGGTGGCTAGTTAACTTGTGAATTCCTGTCTAGGTTTGCACAGGATCTCACACAGAGGTGATTAGGTTTAAGATGAGCAAAACCAGCCACAAGTGAACACCTTCTGGAAGTTCTTCTCTGCTCTTTGGTGTCATGAAAGTTTAAAAACGTTTGAGAGGTGGTGAATAAGGTTCTGAAACTGAGGACAGACATTCCTGCGGATAATAGTTTGTGGGAAACTTGAAGAGCTCGGTGTTACAGTAGAAAGGTGGAAAGGCATTTGAAGAAAAGGGACTTTAATTAGAAAGAAAAGGCTGTGATGTGCTCCCCGGGGACTTAGGGGGCTTTCGCGGCTATGTGAAGAATTCTAGGACAAAATCAAAGATCACAGTTCAAACACCACCAACTAAAGCCTGCTGAAACTGTCATTCTTTACTATATTAAATGGAAAAAAATAAAACATACACTTCCTCTAAGTTGAAGATCATGTTCTTTATACACAGTTTGAAACAAACTTAAGGGCTTGTTTTTGAAGGTGATAAGTAATTACTGCTCTACTGACTTTAGGCAGAGCTGCTGTTTTTCAGTGTTTTGAAAGTTTGATCTGGTATCTCTCCATGGATTTTAGGATATGAAGTGGAAGACCTTTGTTGAAGTTTTTCTTATATTAATAAATGTTAGTATCCTCAGTGATTTCGCTTTGTCCAAGCCTGGAGCAGTTTCAGCAGATGCGAGCGATGTGTTCTCAGTGGGTAGATGGATGTGATCAGGAGTTTATAGCATGTTGCATCATGTTTTCTACTTTTAGGGCTTGTGTGGGCAAAACCGAAGATCTTTCAGCAGACAAAGGAGCATTGCTGATTATTAAGAAGATAAATGGATGGAGATGGTATTTTGACCATCATTGTAAAAATGTGATTAAAAACCACAATACGATAGAAACCCACAGATTTAATATAGATTTAGTAGACGTGCTGTGCTCACGTATTTATTACAAGACTGACATTCAGGCCTCTAACTTCTGTTCCAGCAAAGTGGAATTATTTGAAGATGTGACTTTTTTCTTGCCAAGAGCCTTCCTGTAAAATAAGAAAAAAAATTTTCAGCCACCTGAAATACACTGTTAGTTTCCCAAAGGGTGTATAAAAGCTGCCACACCGTAAGGTACCAGGCAATGGTGGGAGGTGACAAGGGTCAGGGGAGCATCGAACACCTGCATGAGACAAAGTCCACTCATTTGTGATGGACCCAGAGCTTATGAACAGCTGCAGAGCCTCAGTCTGAGCGTTCCTGGTTTTACTATCTGGGGCAAACATCCCTGGGTAGCTAGGCAGCAGCGTTCGGTCATTACTCATTTCCCTTGCTCTCTGTCCTGCAAAAAACAGCTGTTGGCTGCTCTTCTGCACTTTGCGATCTAGGGCAGAGACTGAACAGTACCTGAGGGTGAAATCACTTCTTCCTATTTGTAAAATGGGTTTGATCATCAGAGCATTACAGGTTTCCCAGCATTACGGTTTTCTTTCTCTTTGTTCTCTCTGCATCCTCGCTTCCCTGAATAGCACCCTGGAAATTCCTGCTTTTTCTGTGGTTCCATGGTCATCGTTGGCTCGGCTGTGTCACTTAGCTTTTGCTAACTGGAAAACAGAAACAGTTCTTTCCTGAGGTTATTTCTACCAGGTAATATTATGTGGTGGAATGGTACCCTGAATCAAGACAGGCTGCAAGAATTGGGCTTGTTCAGCCTGGGGAAGGCTCCGGGGTGACCTAATTGTGGTGTACCAATTCTTTAAAGGGGTTCTACAGGGAAGTGGGAGGGACTGTTCACCAGGGAGTGCAGTGACAGGACATGGGGCAATGGCTTTAAGCTGAAAGAGGGTGGGTTTAGGTTAGACGTGAGGAAGAAATTCTTTACTATGACGGTGGTGAGGCCCTGGCACAGGTTGCCCAGAGAGGCTGTGGCTGCCCCATCCCCGGCGGAGTTTAAGGCCAGGTTAGATGGGGCTTTGGGCAACCTGGTCTAGTGAGGGTGTCCCTGTCCATGGTAGGGGGGTTGCGACTAGATGATCTCTGAGGTCCCTGATTCTATGAATCCCTCCAAAAATGAGGATAGTTAACTCTGAAAGACCTATAGTCGCTTTAATCATTTGCAGATGCCTGTGAACCTACGCTGTGGTGTGTGTAGCGTTTGGGTTGTGTTTGGGGAAAGGAAACCTCGTCTCAAAAATGCTTGAAGGGTGAGAGGAGAGCCAAGGGGGAAGGATTATTACCAGAATATAACAAGGTTTTGCAAACTGGCCAAAGGGGTGGGGTTTGGCATGGCAGGAGTTGGGGGAGCTGCAAGGCACAGATGGAAAAGGAAGGAACGTGTCAGCAGTTTTCTCACTTGGTTTGAGTAAAGGCGATAGGGAAAAAAAATCAATCTCTCTTATGCTATAAGAATGTAAGGCAAAATATCTAAAATGCCTACTTTCTTAATTATTTTTCCCCTACAAATGGGATAATCCAGCATTTAAGTCTGAAGGCAAAAGATTCATTGGCTCAGCTGGATATCTAAAGGTATCATATTTATAGACCAGCTATTTCAGGAATGGAGCCTGTGTTCTTTTGCATCACTTAAGGCAAAATATAACCTTGGCAAACAAAACCACTGGCAATATTTGCAGTTGCGTCATTCTCAAGTGAGTATTTAACATCAGAAAACGTTAGGACATTCATGAGAAGCCACTGTTTTTACATAATCCTGTCAGTTATGGCTGTCCAGTGGCTGTGGTGCATTATCTCAGAACAGAAAATGTTCACTATCACAAGTTAAAGCGGCGTGGAGTTGGTAACTGGATTATGATATTGATGTCAAACTGTGGAATAAACTTAATACAGTAATTGGGTGTCTAAATGTGATTTGAAACTAAGGCTTAATCAGCAGAGGGCTTTTTTTTTTTCCCCAGGAATAAAAAGACTAAAACCAGGAATCTGTCTCAGTGGCAATTCTTTAAATTATGGACAATACAGAGTAATTTGCTTCAAAAGACAAATACCTTTTTGGGGTTTTGTGCCTGTTTCTGTAGAGTCTTTTATTTGGACTGGCCTAGACAGAGATTTTGACTGAGCTCTGTACACTAAAGAGATGTTACAGTGAATTTTGGACCGAGTCAAAATTCAGTGGGGTAGTTGTGCTAAGGGGTGTGTTTGTGGTGGCAGACATGGAAAAGCGTAACAGAACAGATCAGAACTAAATGCTCAAAAGATCTACTAAAAATTTTTTTTCGTTAAAATATTTAGTAACCAACTGTAACTTTATTTACAAGCTGGGAAGAGCTGAAACGGTGTGCAGGGGGATGCTAAGCTAACTAGTCAAGTCTTTCAGCGAGAGATATCTGAAGGAAGAAATTGCAGATCAGTCGGGTTCTCATTTCATCCATCTGTCCTAATTGAACCCACTTGTCTATCATCAGGACCGTGAGAGTCCAGCTGCCTTTAAGCTGTACTATCACAAGCCAGTGCTTTCATGGTTTTTCAAATTTTCTTGCAAAACTGCTGCTTCAGTGAAGGTTCTGCTGAAGGTTTTGGCTCTGGCCAAAGTCATAGAATCACAGAATCATTAAGGTTGGAAAAGGCCTTCAAGATCATCTAGTCCAACTGTCCCCCTACCACCTATATTGCTAACTAAACCATGTCCCCGAGTACCTCATCCAGCGTTCCCTTGAACACCCTGAAGGACGGTGACTCCACCACCTTCCTGGGGAACCCATTCCAATGCCTAACCAAAGTCTCTGTGTGTCTTGGGCCATGAATAACCACGGAATGTTAGAGGTTGAAAGGGACCCCTGGAGATCACCTGGAGATCACCTGGGTGAGAACACCCCTGCCAGAGCAGGATCACCCAGAGCAGGCTCTTCAGGATGGCAAGGTGCAAACAGTCCACGAACAGGACCCGCTTTATTCCATGCAGCTACGTCTCCCTGAGGAACCAAGGGGAATGCCAATGCTGTTTTCCATCCATTCCTTCCTGACCCGCAGGTATATGTTTAATGCATAGCTACAAAAGACTTCCAGCTTGTTGTGGAGGGCGTTAGATTTCCCTGCTGGAGTCCAGCCATGGAAAGCAAGGCTTTCCACTCGAGTCGTGTACTCACAGATACAATCGTGCTAAAGTTGCCGTTTCGGTTAGGTGAGCTAATAACGCTTCTCAAGACTTCCCTCTCACGGAGCAGTACAATCATCTGAGGTCACACGGCTTTTCATCACCTTTGTTTGCTGACTTTCTGATTTCAGGACATTTTATTCAGTTCTGACAGTTCTTTAGCAGCATGTTTTTTATCAGTGTCTCCAGGAGGCAGATACCATCAGCAATGTCCAGACCTACATGTGCGTGACCTGACCACAGAATTTCACTGCCTCGAAGATCGGTTACCTCCAAAACACAGTAAAGTCAGCAGTGACTCCAAACTAACTCCTTAGAGATCTTGGCCCATCTGGTGTCTTAATGAAAACTGCGAGTTTTTCTGGGCGTTATACAGAGTCACTGAAAATTTTCAGAGATCCTCTTGAAAGTCAACACAATCTAGGTATGTTTGGTATGTGCCATGTGTCGCTGGTGTGCAGTGACAGTGCACAGCCTGGAAATATGGTCAGCATAAGGTCACGCTACCCAAAGCAATCTGTTGCTCTCAAAGTACCTGAAGATGCAGCGATGTTGCAAGTCCAACTCAGTGTAAGTACGCAGAAGAATTTTCTGGAGAGGACTCTGATGTGATGGCAGTGTTACTGTCGTTAGAAGGGTCTTTCAGGCTGTTTTTTGAAGCTTTTTCTTCTACAGTGAACTCGTTCTCTTGTGCTTAGTTCAAAATTTAGATCATCATTTTTGCGTTCCTTTTTGCTCCCACCTTTGGGTTGATCTGATCTGGTTTTCCTTCACAGTGTCTTCCAGTTCTTCATTTTTAAGCTACTTTCATCTTAATGCAAGATTATATTCTCAGAGTTACTGTCATATTTGAATTATCCAAATTGATTTTTTGTTTTTTCCAGGTAACAGGGCAATTTTAGTATGCAGTGAAAGTCTCCTCTTTATTTTGGGTGGGGTGTTTTTGATGGTAATAATATTTCCTTGTGGGTTTTTTTATTAATTAATTTTAGCTATGATTAAAACTACCTGCAAGCTCTTTGTGGTTGGAAGACAATACTCAGAAGCCCCCTTTCTGCTGCCTGCCAGTGTTATTGTCTTCTCTTCATAACCATGTATGTCCTTTTTCTATTTCTAATGGCATTTTTGGCCTGAGCATTTGGAACCTTCTGCTTTGCTGGTCCCTCTCTAGTATTATAGTCACCAAGCCTTCCTTTTTCTCACCACTGAAAAATACCTGAAAATTCTTAGTTCTATTAGTGTGTTTTATTAAGGAGTCTCAAAATTTGTTTATGTGAAAGCTGAAAATTACGCCCTTCTGTAGAAAACAATTTTATGGACCTCTAAATTCCATACATTTCAGTGGTGATTTCCTTATTTGCTGCTTCTGCAAGTATTTGCTTTGAATTTACTTTCACTGTGGCAGCACATACCTCGTACTCACTTTTGGCACGTACAACTCACATGCCCAAACATTTAGAGGAACAAACAAAAATTTCTGCTGGTAGAAGGTGCTATGCCTGTGTTTTTGTTACAACCAGTCTGCTGTGATGCTGTGGCCAGAAAAGCATGTTCTTGCCACCAACGGATGATTTAGTTATCAAACTAAATGCTGAGCTCTTCATCAGTGCTGCTGTGTGAACAAATTCCAGGTACCCAAGTGATGTTCAGTCCATAATTAGTTGTCCCAATTCTCCATTCATGCCCAGCCATGTCAGCGAGGGTGTGCTGCTCCTAACGAGGTTCTGCAGGGTGTTTTGGGAAGTGGTTTTGTGTTACGGTAGCACTTGGAGGGTTTTCATTCTCACCCACTCCCTTGAACTGTGTACCTGCTCCTCTGCCATTAATTGGTTCCTCTCCTGTCTCGCAGGGCTCTTTACATGGTGTCACTCACAATCAGTGCAAGTCTCTCTTTCCTTCCAGCTGGAGAACCTGAGTAGTTCATGATTTTATTATTGTTCTTCAATTTGATACAATCTGTTCCTGACCATCTGTACCCACTCATGCTGAGAATATCAATACTGTAATTTTCCATCTCCCTCATAACTTGAGCTGATTTTTCCAGCTTGCAGCATTGTATCTACATGCCAGAATTTTACACATAACATGGAGTAACTCTGGAGCAACAGCTACTTCCAGGTTTGATCTCCTTGCTGAGGCAGGACTGGACCGATGCTTGTTGCACAAATTCATTTGGGACTATCCACTAATCTGAGGAACTGAGTTGGAGATTGTCATGGAGACAAAACGAAGACTTAGCCAGTAATATGTTGAAAGAGGAAGGTGGTCAGCCTTGCATCCAGCTCCCACGCTTGAAGAACCAAGAGAGAAATTTTTGTCTGGCCTCTTTGATGTACCCTGCCTTGGTAGACCTGTCAGGAGCTTACATAATCCTGCTGACATAACTCTTTGGATCGGAGTCTCCTAAGCAACCCAACACAGCAAGGTACTAGTTTCAGAAATGGGGAAAAATGTGGGTTTGCCTCTGTGTGTGGGGTGCGTGCGCGCGCGCGTGTGTGTGCTCTGCATTAATCTGGCAATTTATATTCTAGTATACTCAGAATTAGGCAGGTTAATTTAGCTTTTCCTCTATTTGTTCGTATCTGGTGCTTAGAGGATTTTGAAAATCCTGTTCTCAGCCATCAGCTAATTTCATTTACATAGAGAATAGTACAACTGCTATGTTGTCTGGTGGACTATGTTCTTATTGTTTTTTAAAACGCTCTTTTCTTCACATCATGTCTTGAATTAAATGCTTCTAAATGGCATGTGATTATGAATCTGACAAATTAGGTCCTTTTCAGATTTAACTAATCCTTCAGGTCCTACAGACTCCTACATTTGTGTGCGTGTATGAGAATATGAGGGAAGATAAATATGCATAATGGACTATAACAAGAGGTTTCAGTGATGTTATAAACCACAGGAGTGAAACTCAGATAGTTTATGGTCCAGTTAACTGAAACTCTCAATAGAATTATAGCTCTATAAATCAAAATTTGTCTGTTGCTTATTTTCTATATGTGGTTCTGACTCATGAATCTATGCCCTGTAGAAATTTCTATTCCTTCTTGAGTCATGCAAATGTTGCCTCCTATCACCCCGGATCTTGCTTTCTCTAATGATTAGCCCTATTGCACCCTACTCTGTTGTCTTGTATTTTTTACTTCATTTGGGGGAAACAAATAGTATTGATTTTTCTTCTTCCTCAAAAATAATGTAGAATTCATTGTGCCAAAATTCAAGAGGTGATTTAGAACTAAATAGGAAAAAAGTTAATGTAAGCACAAACAGAATTCTTTTTGCTACTTCCTTCATCCTGCTTCTGAGGACGAAGGTCTGAATGCAGCAAAACATCATTGATAAGCATGTGTGGGCATCATCAGGAGATCTATATTGAGAGATCCTTCCCTCTGAAATGGTTTTTTTAGGTAATGAACAGGTTTACCTTTTCCTCTTTCAGCTAGTCTGTGACAGCGCAAAGCAAAGCTGAGGCATTTTTACATATGCTTCTCATACTACGTACAGGGGAAAAACACAACATAAAGCAGTGGAGTTGCTGGATATGAAATCATGGTCATAAGCAGTGTAGACTTCAGGGCACTAGCAGATGAATGTATGAAAGCCGAAGATGCTACATTGGGCAGACAATGTCACAAGAGGCAACTTTCTGACTAGACATGAGAAACAGTTCCTTGTGGGACAAGGAAGCGACCGTGTGTCCACCATATCCTTCCTGCTTTCAGGATGTGAGTCAGCAGTGTCGTCACTACCTGGCCTGCAGTCATCTGCTACTCTGGGCTAGAAGCAGCTCCTCTGCTGTAAATCTTAGGCTGCCTCTGCTGAACGAGAGCAAGAATTTAACTTTCTTCTGTAACAGAAAGGTTGAGGTGTTGAGCAATGGAGTTACTTTCAGTAATAGCTGGATCAGCAAAATCTGACTGCCTGTTTTGAAATGAGGTTGATGTGGACAATGGCAGAAATTATTATTTTATTTTATTTTTTAATTGAAGTGAGTTGTCCTTGAAATCAGATCAAATATCTCATCTGTTGGTCAATAAAGGGCAAGAAAGCTGATGAAATGACTGGAAGGAATGTTCTGTAAGGTGAATCAAGGATGCTGGTTTGTCTAATTTGGAGAGAAGGAGGCTCAGGGGTGACCTTGTTGCTCCCTATAGCTTCCTGAGGAGGGGACATGGAGAGAGAAGTGCTGATCTCTTCTCCTGGTATTCAGTGACAGGACGTGTGGGAATAGTTCAGAGCTGCACCAGGGGAGATTCAGGCTGGACTGACTTCTGAAGCTGATTTGTGAAATGCTGACTTGCCTTATGCTACTCTTGGGCACGATGATTTTTACTTAAGTAGCAATCTTCTGTTTCCACATATAACTCATTTTTCTTTACCTGTATGACTGAGTTTGGGATATGGGTGTGTTACTGGCTACTTGCTGGTTTCTGAACTGCTGGCAACCATTAATGCTTTTGAAGCTGGTGGTGAATGATGGGTGAATGCCTCTGAAATCCACAGTATGACCAATGAAATGCCATCAATTATTACTTCCTTGCTATCCTGTGAAATAGCTGGCACGGGGACAGGTGTACTGAACGGCTCATATTAAAGACAGAATTACAGGAAAGAATGCACCCTGGTAACTAGAGGAATTTATTTGGATATTTACCTTAACACACTGATGAAAAATAAAAAAGAGTAGTAATCTAGCCTATGGTATGAAGAGAAGGACAACAGTAGTGAGATGAGCATTGTAAGGACAGGACTGCATTACTGAAGCAACTATAAACATCTGACCCTTGGTGCAGCTGGATACCTTCTTGCTTTTGCACACGCAGTAGGGTTCTTGCCACCCCTCAATTCACACGTAGAACAAACTGAACCCATTAGGAGGGGTGATGCTAGAAAGCTTCAGTGCCTGCTCTCCGTGGGAGGGCACGTAAATGAGCTAGGGAAATCTGTGCAAAAGTAGGGATGAGGCTGGAAGTCTTTCTGCACAGCTATATCCTCTTTGGGCTTTTCAGTACATCATGTTTGTAGCAGGCACCTTAGCTGTGGTATGTTGCTTAATGAAACACAAGCTACGCAGCAGTTTTAGCTCGGTGTTGTGTACTTTCTAGGTATGAAGGTAGTTACTGGTTCTATTCCTTTCCAACTAATAAAGCCCCTGCTCTTGAAAGTGCCATCCACTACTCTCATACTGTAGCCCCTTTTATAAGAGACAAGGCAGGCTTTAACCACTGAGAGGCTAAAGTACTGTCACACTAAGAAATTCCTCGCACGCTGAGAGTCAAGTAACCCCCTTTACCTTCAAAGGAGGAGATTCGGTACATGGCCATTTTTCAGATGTCTTTGAAACACAAGATAAAATGTCAGAAATCAGCTCTCATTTTATTACCTCCTCCTTTCCATCCCTTACTCTGCAAGACGATTCTTCATAATGAGTATGACTTTTTGTTGTCCTCCGTGTTTTCATGCTGCTGCTTCTCCCACCTCACTATCATCAGGAAAAATGAAATAAAAGTAAAAATATAAAGTTATGATGCATTATTATTATTTTAACCATCTTCATGTCAATTTGTTAGGTTATGTAACGGTTGAACTCAAAGGTCATATGCTTTCTTAGACTAATATTTCTAGAAAAAAAGAGCCAAGCTTTTGTGCACAAGAATGTATTTTCAGAATGTCTTGGTCTCCTACTTACAAGGAAATCATTATGAATTTAATTATATCAATGTAGCTAGAGAATGAATCATTTGAATCATACTTGTGCTTTCAAGTACAGCAGATTCCTGGTCTGGAAAACAGAACACAAAGCAGGTATTGTCATGTTACCATGAGTTTGCTGACTCTCATTTGGCCTAATTCAATTTTTTCCTTAGCCTAGTAAAATGCCAGAGTTGATTAGTGTTGATTAATAGTGTTCTTTCTAAACTTTTCATGTTGCAAAGTTTGATTTTATCCAAGGTATGGCAACTAGTATCATGGGGAGTTTTTTCAGGAAAACAGTACTAGAAAGTGTCAAAGGAGTGCTAATGGTCTCAGTGCACCAGAAAGAAATTCTTTTCCAATTACACATTAGCTTTTGTCATTCTGGTGCCTTCTGTCTCTGGAGTATAAAATGAACTTTCATGAAATCCCAGCTCCTTTCTTCATCTACCAGAGCTAAAATTGTAATGAAAGACTGTTTGCTTGAATTAAAGGAAAGATTGCCTGTACCCTTATGCTTTGAGAAGCAGTTTAGCAGTGCTACCACTTCTGCATTTACCTATTATTTAAATTAACTGAACTTCCTGATTAATTTTCTAGTCATTTGGCAGATGTGAAACCTAGATAGGTAGATTTCTAGATAGAAAATACCATATGCTAAACTCTAATTATCCTCCCTTTCAGACATGTTTTTCTAATCAAAGCTGCTATAGTCCATATCTGCAAGAATTAACCTTAGTTGAAAACCCAAAGAGCTGAAGGAATTTTGAGGAAAATGAGCTACTGAGCCAGTTTTTCCCTCTTCTTGCCACCACAGAGGCCACAATTTAAACTGGGTGCGGTGACAGAAGGACCTCCATAATGGGCTGGTCTTACACAGATGGATATTGCCATCTCCACTGAGCACGTCTGCAGCGTCTTGAGAACTTTCCACTTGTGGGATACTTTAGGAAAAGTTTAAGCAGTGCTTCTCCAGCAAGACCACTCCCCCTCACCTTATTTTTCTTCAAGGATTAATTTAACCCCATGTTATGATAACATTCATGAAAAAAGGTGATCTTTCTTTTATTTAGTGTTGCTAGCTTTATCTGACTACTGTCTTGTCATTTCAACCCAATGCATTTATCTGAGGTATCCACCTGCTGCATTTTGTCTATGGTGCTCTGAGATTTCTGTGGCAACAGGCTGGTGCCTGTGCTATTTTTTCCTATCAATATCTAGGGCACTAGACTCTTTGTATATGACTAGACTTTCTAGTCATTACTGTAGTAATAATAATAATAATTCAGGATATTATTGCTATTTTTTATAATGAATAATTAATTGAGAGAATCACATAGTAGTCTTAATTTAAAAAAAAAAAAAAAGGCAAACACTCATTTCTATTTTGTAGAAAATCAGGGGATTTGGGGCTTTCAGGCTGTCACTACAATAGGAAGGAATATATTCCTGAGATCTGGTACAGGATACTCTGTACCAACTCTGAAGGACAATCTCATGACTGGATGAAAAAAAAAAAAAAAAAATCATGTAGGATTTAACAATCCTCACCACAGGAAGACATTGAGGCCCTGGAGTGTGTCCAGAGAAGGAAGACGAAGCTGGTGAAGGGTCTGGAACACAAGTCTTATGAGGAGCGGCTGAGGGAACTGGGACTGGAGAAGAGGAGGCTCAGGGGAAACCCTATTGTTCTCTACAACTCCCTGAAAGGAGACTGCGCTGATCTGGGGAACAGCTTCTTCTCACAGATAACTAACGACAGGACAAGAGAGAATGGCTGCAAGTTCTGCCAGGGGAGGTTCAGGTTAGAAATTAGGAGAAATTTCTTCCCAGAGAGTGGTTAGGCATTGGAACGGGTGCCCAGGGAGGTGGTAAAGGCACCATCCCTTGGGGTGTTTAAGCAAAGGTTGGATGAGGGACATGATTTGGTAAGTAATAGAGGTGGTAGGGGGACAGTTGAACTAGATGATCTTGGAGGTCTTTTCCATCCTTAATGATTCTGTGATTCTGTGGTGTTTGTTCTGGAGCACCTTGAGTTTCAGAAATGTACGAGGGGTCAAGGAAGAGGAATTAGAAAGCAGCAAACAGGGAAGGCAATGCTGCATCCATCCATACCTCAAAGGAACATGTGACAATTTTCTAAGCATCTGCTGTGCCAATGTGAGCCTGTGGTTTATGTGTTGAATAACACCTATATACTCATTATTTTTGATTTTGAAACCCATATAGTATCTCACTACTCAGAACAGTTCAAAAGAAACCAAAGTGCCCAAGTTTGGGGCAATTTTTAATACCAGTGAAGGTATTAAATACCAATTAATGGCCTGTGAGTGATGAATAAAAGCAGACTCCTGTATGGTTTTGGTAAAAAAATTCTTTGATTTACAACTATCCCAGCCTGTTAGAGTACAGGACTTCAGTTACTGCCCAGTCACTTTGAAACATTGATGGTGCAGGTCAAGAATCGAACAGAAATATATGACCAAAGACCTGTCTTTGCACAGGAATTTTTGGCTTCTTTCAAAAATTCCTCCTTTGTTTTTAAACTGACTGTCAACAATCAAAACTGAAATCTTAAATTCAGACAGAGAATATTAAGTTTAAGACTCTGTAAAGCCTATTACCTACACCTTTAATTCAGCATATGTTACACTTAGTTCAGTCAGAATATTCAAACTGACCACGTAAACAGAATTACAAGAGTGAGGCATGATAAGCTTATTAGAATCAATCATATTTATGATCCTATGGATTGGATCTGTGTGTAATTGCTCTGAACAAAACATCCCAAGCTCTAGAAATCATCTCTCTCAAGTATCCCATTCAGAAGGCAATCTAACCGATCTGAGCCTTCCTTCAGTTTTCAGCCAACTGTGCTTAACAAACACATGCCGGGGCGTCTCCAACATCGCATTTCAAAATACAACCTGGCTACCTGCTCCTTGGTCCCCTGAGAGGAGGCACAACAATCTCTTGTCACCCAAGCTGATGTAGGAATAAAGTCAAAAGTCCTCTGTACCCCCAACAACAACCATGATGCCCAGGGTGAGCCCCAATTTCTCTAATCCAAAGGCTTTTCCTGAGCAGGGAAAAGGCTTGGAAATGGGCAGGATTAACCTGCATACTTAGTGCAACCTAAGGACTTGTCCCTCCTTCTAAGTCTGTGAAGACTTAGATGACAAGCAGGAGAAGTGGAGGCACTAGCTAAAGACCAATGTTTTCCCACCTACTGTAGATAGATCATTTACCATTGAGATTAGGATTAGGAAACTGTTGAAATTGCTATTTCAGCAAGTATAGGTGACACAGGTGTACGGAAAGTGCTGGAAAACTATGGATAACCCTCTCTTATAAGAAGCCACTTTTACTCATAAATATTTATCATTTTTCAAATCAGTTGTGGGGTAGTATCCAGGTAAAAGAAACTTGCTTGGAGCAGAAAAAAAATTACATATAGAGTAAATAAAATCCTCCTGAAAGAAACCAAGAAAAATTTAGGTGACATCATACAATTATTAGTTTTCTCAATTATGACAGGGGAAATTTGGGAGGGATTCAAGACTGCACCAGTAAACCATTCCATGATGGTTTGATAGCACATGGTTTAGGACCTGGGAATCACTGGTCATTGCTGTGTATAGCTCTGTCCTTCCTCAAAAGGAACTTTAGGAATTCCTTGCAAAATGCCTCCAGGAAGAGTCCTACAGGACACATTTCATGCTGGTTACACATCTGATTTGATCCATTGAGAGTTTGAGTGTTGGAGGTTTTCAACTATTAGTTACACTGGATTTCTCCCTTATACAAACCATTATAAAGCAGATGTTAGTGTTACCTCTTCAGGAAAGAATTATGTGTAGCATGCTTGAATGATGAGTCTACCAACTCATTTACTTTTGTAGCTGCTATGAGGAAGGAAATGGGAAGTATAATGAGACCCTTAGCGAAAGATATTTCATGGTGAGATACAAAACCAGTTTAAAATACCACTGTTTCCTTGGGAACCCCTCCTGTTTAAAAGAACTGGAAAGGAACAGGAAAAAAAAAAGGGTATCAGAAACCTTATATTAATAATTGTGCTGGTGTCAGTATAGTTACATGACATAGAGAAGCCACCAAAAGGAAGTATTTTATATCTTTGATGTATGACTAGAGTGACTTTTCAGCTGCAGCTTATACAGTGGAAGAACAATTCCGACAGAAGACTGTAAACCAGGAATGGGAAACTTGTAAGAGTCTGATAGTGAGTTTGGAATGAGCACTGAGATGAAGGGGAAGGGCAGGTACCTGAAGACACATGAACCTGAAGGTCAGAATTTACAGATGTTTCGCTACTGAGGGAGTTACAAATGAGCTCTCCTTAAAAATAAGTTTCGTAAATGATCACAGTATGTGATAATAATTTGTCTTGTTGGTTGATTGTAGATTACTGTTGACATCATTACTCTGGAGTAGTACATGTCTGTGCCCTGAGTATATTTTCATCAGTATGTCAACTTGTTGTCATGGTTTAAGCACAGCCATAGCTCATCCCCACGCCACCACTCACTCACTAACCCACGGCAGGATGGGGGAGAGAATCGGAAGAGTGAGAGTGAGAAAATGCATGGGTTAAGACAAAGATGGTGTAATAGGTAAAAGGAAGCCCCTCACACAAGTAAAGCAAACCAAGGAATTAATTCCCCACTTCCAGTGGTCAGGCAGGTGTTCAGCCATCTCCAGGAAAGCAGGGCTCCAGTCGTGTAATGGTGGCTTGGAAAGACAAACACTATTGCTCCAAATGCCACCCACTCTCTATCTTCCTTCTTCTTCCCCCAGGTTTACATGCTGACCATGACATCATATGGTATGGAATACCCTTTTGGTCAGCTGGGGTCAGCTGTCCCAGCTGTGTCCTCTCCCAACTCCTTGTGCACCCCCAGTCTACTCACTGGTGGGGTGGGGTGAGGAGCAGACAAGCCTTTGGCTCTGTGTGAGCCCTGCTCAGCTGGAACAAAAACATCCCTGTGTCATCAGTACTGCTTTCAGCACAAATCCAAACCACAGCCCTGTACTAGCTACTATGAAGAATGTTAACCCTACCCCAGCCACAACCAGCAGCACATCTGGGTAATGTAAACACCAGTTTCAGCACGAGACAATTCTGTGCAGGCTGAGAGGAACATGAACAAATAATGTTTTGATTTAATTGCAGGAAAATATGAGGAATGATAGGTGGAACTGATGAGAAAGCAAGGTAGAAGTGTAGAAAGGTCAAGTTGAACCATTTCTTCAGTGAGTCACAGGATGTCTTCTGCTCTGAATCTGCTCCCTCTTTTCAAAGCAAATAGCTAGATAATGTATGGGGATTACAGCTCCTGTCCCTGGATTTGTTTGTTTATAGTTACCCTCTTAATGGTACAGGATTTAGCGGGAACAGGGCAAATACCAAGGAGAAAAGAAAGCTCTTGAAATTCTACAGTCATGCTGAGAGCTGGTATTTGTAATTTGTGGATGAAAAATGATTACAGAAGCAGGCACTGTAAATCTGAAAGTTCAGAGGTAAATATCCATCAGCAAGAAACTCAGATGAATGAAGCAGTGCACAAAGAACTGTGGTGATGCCTTCCAACCAAAACTACAGTCAGAATACTCTTAGTGTTTATGGTTGAGACATGGCATGAAATATTTTTGAAACAACTGTGAAACCTGCCAGGGTGGAGAGATTGCTTTCAAGTGGTCTGGTTCTGTTTAATTATTTTTAGAAGCGATTGAGTGATTTTTCTCTTTCCTCACTTCTCCAGGATAAAATGTAGTTTCCCAAAGGGATCAGTCCAGTTAATTCTTCCATTCAACATTTATAGATTGATAAGGGCTGTACTATCTTTGGTAATCTGATGACACACAGTTCTACATTTCCTCCTCTTTTTGACTTCAATGCCAGATTTATCTAGTGCCTGGAAGAAACAAGGAACTGGGTAAGAGCCAGCTGGCTGGCATCCAGTCCGAAAGGTGAAGGTGATGTTGACTGGAAGAGCAGAATGCTTTGAAGATTTGATGAAAATCATACAGTTTATTTTTACAAGGGTATCTGCTCAAACACAATATGCTTGATTTCTGTACAATGGTTTATGTGTAATAGAAAGAGTCTTTTTTCTTTGTTTTACATGAAGAAATGGAACAGGCTCCTTTCAGCTAAGGATGCCAATGGCATTTCTTAGACAAAATTAAAATTTGATGAATATATGTGCATGATAATAGGGATGGGTTACTCTTAAGATTTGCTTTACCACAGCCAACCTATTATGTCCCTCTGGTGATCTGTTCCTCCAGAACTTACTTTCCCAAAGGGATGATGCCTCCAACCCAGCCTGGCATGCTGTACTCTCTAGCTAATGAAGGTACATCCTAGAATTTATTCTCTGTGGAAATAGAGTTAATGAGGACCAGGATACTTTCAGAAGATGACATTTTGTTTCAGGTCTTTGTACCTGGTTATAAGTTGGTGACATAGTCCATTAGAAACAGCACCAGCTCCAAGAATGTATGATCTGTGGTGGAGATTTCAAACTGTCCAAACTAAACCTTACAAAACGACTTTTATTTTTGCTGCATATACAATATCCAGTGCTGATGTGAAACAGGAGTTATGTCTCACATGAGAGAACAGCAGGTAGAACTCTACTCTGTAAATAGACTGAAACCCACAGATCTGGATTGAATTGTTTCCTTGGCATTCCTGGACAGGTCATTTCCTATTTATTTGGGCTGGATGGCATTTTGGGGATTGTCCAGATGTTATTTCTAGCCTTCAAAATGACCTCTTAAGTGGGAGATTTTGAGAGGTTTATTCCACCACCGCCTGGTTCCCAGGGAGGGAGAAAGACTTCCTTCTCCAGCCATCTCTCACTGGTGTCGTATTCCTGCTTTTCTGGCTTGGAGGAATCTGTCCAGACTGGCACTGGGGCAAATTTCACACCTCGAGCCGGCTGAAGGACGGTATACAGGCGATCACAGAGCTGCAGATCTGCTGGGCTGGACCCGCACGGTTGAGCAGCGGTGTCGTTCCCGGCCCGGGGAAGCCGGAGACCCGCCCGGCGCCTGCCTCACCGCTCCTCCCGGCCTTGTTCTCCGGTGCTTAGCCTAAACTGCAGTCCGTGCCGTCGGGCCTTCGAGGTGACGGGGCTGTGGGACCCTGCCGCCCTTCCGGGCCGCTTCTCCCGTCGCCTTTCCCGCTGCGGTCTCCTCTTTCTCCTCCTCCTGAGGGCCGGCCCGCTGCCTCCCGCCAGCTGTTTCTCCCTGGGGCTGTTCTTGAGAACGGGCCCCGTCGGGCGGCGGCTCTTCGCCCGATCCCCCACGGGCAGCCCCAGCGGCGGGGGCGGCGGGAGCAGAGGAGGCGGTGGCTGCGCAGCGTCTCCCCGCCCTCCCCTCTCGGCCCCCCCTCCCCGCGGCCGCTGGGTTCGGTCCTCTCAGCGCGTCGCCGGCGCCTTGGCTCCTCCTTGTCCTTCCTCGCGTGATTTTTATCG
>VZTU01003559.1:0-27894 GCA_013400835.1 Zapornia atra | reverse complement strand
CTCCGTCCCGGCTTCAGCACCGGGAGCTGTCCGCGGCGGCGGCGCCCCTGCAGCCCTGCGCGGGGCTGGGCGGCCCCGGGCTGGTGTCGCGGGGGTCTCGTCTTGCCGCTGCCGCCCGGGCGCGGCGTGAAGCACGGGTGGCCGGGGAAGCGTGAGCTTTCCCCTTGCGCGGTGGCTCTGCCGCGAAGGAGAAACCGGTCTTGTTGGGGGCGCGGGGGTCCTGCTCTGCCAGCGGCATGGGTCGTGTCCTTCCCAAACCCGGCTGGCGGTACCGAGCGAACTCACGGGAGCTGTTCTCCCTCTGTGGTGGAGTAATCACGCCGGCTTCTAACGGCTTAAAAATAAGCAAAGCTGATTCGGTGGTGGACATGACTTTTATGAGTGCGGAGAAGCTGAAGCATAAAGTGTTGGGGTTTTTTTAATGCCCCAATTAGTGTTGTGTCTTGAACAGGTTAACGGCAGCTGGCTCTTCACAGTACCTGGAAGCTGTCTTCTGGGCTTTACTTGCTGACTTTGGGAGTCTGTTTCCAAGATTCATTTCATTACTGTTAGTGTCAGAACAAAAACTTTAGATACCATTTGTGTGACAGCTGCTAAACTGTGATGTGATCTCCTAAAAACATTCCAGTATCTGCTTAAAGAAAAACATAAAAATGTGGGGTGAGCATTTTGATGAATGCCAGTGTAGTGTGAGCACTGGAAACAGTGTTGTACCTTGTTTTGTCACTAAACTCCCCTCAGTGTCATGCTACACAATTTGCTTGCTATTTTGACACTTTCATTTTAAAACAACTGGACTCCTTTACATTGCCAGATTTATGCCATATAAAAAATTAATACAAAGTTTTGTCTAAAATTTCTGCACTCCTAAAATTTATTAACATAGAAAGAGATGGAAGATTATCCAAGTTGCTGTTTAGATATATAACTATAGCATTACAGTTTTAAAGAAAGCTCCTGGCAACTTTTGTTGTGGGTGATGATGTTTATAATCCAATATACAGTATGATTTCAGTATGATACTAGGATTGGCTTGAACTCTTAAGCTTACAAATGAAGAATAAACTGTTCTCAAGTAATGCCAAGGTAAAACCAACTTAAGAAATGAAGCAGAACTGTTTTAATTTGTAATCTTTAGAAACTTGGAAGCAGACAATGGACAAAATAAAGGTCTTTATCAAATCTAAAGATAAACTACAAGCTTCATGTGAGGTTTAATTTCTCATTATGTCTCACTAAAGCTTCCTCTTGAGTTCTGTGTAAGCCATGAGGGAAATGGCACGGCGTAAAGTTTATACACAAAGGATAGCCTGAAACAGCGCTCTCAGGAAAATGCTGTTGTCAATAGAATTTGGATAGATGGCCCGCAATATTTTACAGGATAAAATGCATCTGGTGCCAAATGAGTAAGTCACCAGTTTAATTATTCTGTAAGCAAGGTGGCTCCTTGAACCATCAGGTATCTGTTTATTGTGAAAATATGTACAGATTTTTAAAGCACAACCCTCCAACGAGAGCTTGTTCTGCATTTTTAGGTAGATACTGCTGAGTTTAATTTTCTTGACAGATGTTTTCCTTCTGTCAAGAGAAGAGAAAGAAGAAAGAAAAAAACCCCATATTTATATGAATGAACTACTGTTATTGCATAGAGATAAATATAGAGCTAAATCCTGCAGCCTTTGTTCAAGTGTAATTCTCCTCGAAGGCAAGCTCCTTTTGAAGTGTAAGGTATTTTTGTCTGACTAAGCAATAAAATTGTGTCATTTCATTCCATGGAGAAATATGGGAGGATAAAAAAAGATGCTGAAAACAAGAGTTGACATTTAGAGATATTATCACAAGAACTGTTCGAATGTTGTAGAAAGGGGCAAGCATGGATTTCCTCTAATTTTTTGATAATTTATGGTGATTGAGTGTCAGCATGAATGGCTAGTCCCTGGGCTTTACTTCCTTTCTCCATTCTATTTCTATTTTGTGCTTTTCAAATTTTTTCGCTGTGCCTATCACTGTGGTATTTGAGCATCTTCCAAAAGTGCATTAAGTAGTGTGACTCACATCTGTAATGTGGACTATTTATTCTTTTCCTTTCGTTCCCTGGGGTAAATATGTGTGGATTTAAAATAGACACATAACTTCTTCTCCTTATGCTTGTTTTACTCTTTTTGGAGAAAGAAAATGCAGATGCTATTGAGTTGTAATCTGTAGCAACTAATAGTGATCAGGTCAGCATGAATTCTTGCCAGGATTTGCTGGAACATGATGGCATGGAAAGCAGAAGCTTTCCAAATTCGCTCTGTCCTTTGGCCTGGTTCGGTCTGAGAGATACACCCAGCTACAGTTGTGCGCTGTGTTCCTGTGGTAGAGCTTCCACTTTAAAAAGGAGGATGGGCAGCAGACTCTGCTGCTTTGACTGTCTCTCTTCTGGAAATTTTTGGGACCCTTGGAGTGTATTTTGAATGTCATGTACCAAGAAGGTGCCTTTTCGACAAGGTTATTGAATGTATATTTTGCATATTATTTAATATGCAGAATGCATGACACTGAGAGAGAGTGAATTTATGTCTGCACACTGAGTGTAAAACCTTCTCTGCTCTTATAGGAATATTCACATATTTTCAACTTTTACCTCTGTGTATATTTTATTTTCATGCCTGTAGCCCAGAACTTTAGATGATGGTTTTTCCTTTACATTATGCATGTCCCTTCTCTTACAAATTCAAGTTTTGTGCTTGTAAACTTTCTAACACATTTCAGGTAGCACATTTCCTCCATATGGTTTCATTTAAGGGATCAGTCTCATGGTTTTTTGCTTTTAATTTGTACTTTATTTCTTTATCAAAGCACTGGCTTGAGAGGATGCACACAAAAAAGCTTTGTAGAAGATGCTAGGATGCTGATGTTATTTGTAAAGACTTACGTTTCAGTCTGTGTGATCTGCATGTGCACTTTTCTACTTGCAGTATCGTGAGTTTCCAGCTCCTTTGCGTTACTGTTCCAAAGATAAAATGCTCTCCTTCTAAAGTCAGACTCACAGCTCTGAAAATACATGCATTTCAGCTTTTCATCAGTATGGACAGTTTGGCCTGGTAGAAAACAAGTTTTCCTGAGAGAAATTTCATTCTGAAACTGGCCAGCCTTTCATATATTTGCAAAGAATCACTGGTTTACCACGAGATCTTCCTAAAAGATCTCTTTTGTGCATATGTGTGGTTAAAATCAATCGGCAGTGTCATCTGTTTTGTCCAGGGGGAGACAACAGATGCAAACATGGTGGGCTAGCTAGAGAGTGGTGGCTCTCCATTAGCCACCACTGTCAAGTCCAGAGTAAGCTTCAGGAAGTCACGACTGACTGCAGCCTTGTGTGTGTTCAGTTGCTGTGTCCGTGATTGCACAGCCGTGGTAAAAAGTGGGTAGCTGCACTGACTGAAATGAAATCTCTGACGAGCAGACCTCAGAGAAGCTAGACTGTGTGGGCTCTGTATGGTGCCGTGGGTGAGTGAGATGTGGGGCAGGATGCTGGGCCTGGGGAAGAGGAAGCAATAGATTGATGGCTATGAGTCACAGCAGTGTAAATATCCGCCTCAAAAAGCTATTGTACTGCTTTATAAATAATTATCCCACTATGTAAATAATCAACTCTGATTTACGCTGCTTTAAAAGCATTGTGTGCTTAGGATTTGGATTTTTGGGCTGGAGGGATGACAGAGATACAGGGGGTGATTATTTGTTATTTGAAAATAGATATATATGGGAATTTCCAAAATCTTAAGGGTAAACTCAAAATGTTTGCATTTGGCTACAGACTGAACTAGGACTCCACCCACCTGTTCCTGCGAGGGTGGTAGGTGACTGGAACAGGTTACCCAGAGACATAGTAGAGGCCCCATCCTTGTAGATATTCAAGGTGAGGCTTGGTGGGGCTCTGAGCAACCTGACCTAGTGAAGATGTCCCTGCTTACTGCAGGGGGGTTGGACTAAATGACCTCTAAAGGTCCCTTCCAACCTTGCACATTCTATAATTCTATGATCCTATGATTGGTTAAGTTATACTTCCACAACTTTACATTGTACTTTGTCTGAATCAGAGGGCTGATCAGAGCAGTCTGTCGCTACACCACTTGTCCTTTTGCTTTTGTTTCTATGTATTATAAAATAAAATATACAAGGTGACTTTGAAAGTAATAACTTCATGTGATGTAAATAAGTCATAGCAGAAGTTATACGAAAAGATATAGTTGAGCAAGAGAGTTGTCCCCTTCTCTGCCCTGTCCTGCCCTCTTCCTTCTTTCCTCACTTTTTCCTTCCTACCAGCTCATTCCCTGCTCCCGCCTAATATTCTTGATCATCTCCCCTTTCTTCTGTTTTAACAATTTGGACTCCTTTTGGGGCCACTCTCAAAATTGTCATTCCTTACTCTCCTCTCTTACCAGAGATTTAGACATTTTATGCTGTAGATAATACTTGTCAGGGTGTTATGGCTTGTACCATTTGCTCTCGGAGAAGACCCAGCATTTACAACTGTTCTCTAAAGCATCTAGCACACTTTTGGGTACTGTCTGCAATTAATAGCAGTAGTACTTCCTCTTAGTGACTAAGCAGAAAGTATCTGGAGATCATACAGACTGGCAGTTACGCTAACTACTGTGTTTGCTACTGTTAATGTTGAGTAAAATTTGAGAAGACTGGAATAGTACTGATGTTCCTGCATTCATAAAGTACAAGCAAGATGGGTTGGTTGTGGAAAGGCCTGACATCATACGGGGCCAGAAACCAGAAAAGCTGATAGAGACTGTAGTTACAAAGAACCCCAGAAACAGGTATTTCACACCAGCCAGTATGTGTTTTCTGAAATCTTGTTAATAAGTCTGCTTTTACATTCTTTGAAGCAGAAGAAACCATGCGATTTTACATCTTAAAGACAGGAGTGTAGATCATACTTTAAGGTGCTGGCACTACATCCTAGGAAGTGGTGACTGGGTAATACCCAGGGGTCTCTGGAGGTGAGGTGAGGGTGCTGAATAGTCCGTTCTGCATTTTGTCTTCATGCATGTGTGAGCTGAGTAATGTCTAAATAACTGAGAATGTCAAATAATTGATTTTTCCATTGAAACAACAGCTTAATTAGCGTATATATTGTATGTGCAAAAATGCACACAAGTGATAGGTTACTACAGAACTGATAGAAAATGATTTTTTACCCTGCCAAGGAAGTTTTAAAATACTTGCAGCTTCAAATAGAAGCTCCATAATAAGGAGCAGAAAGTAATAGAATGTTTTGAACTTTAAAGTGTAATGCAGTGGAATGTGAAATTAACCATGTGTTTTTATCCGTAAGGTAGACTAGATAGTCTTGGGTATTTTCTTCAGGCGAATGCTACCTCTTACCCCTCTGCTTTACAGGCTTTCTTAAAGTTTTGCTGTTGTATTCTCAGTCAGTCAGAAGACTATGAAAGTTCCTAAGTCTATTAGGTCTGCCTTTTCCAAGAAGGAGGTTTTTTATTGCTGTCTTTTCTTTTTTCCAAATATCCTATCTGATGGCTTTTTGGATAGGAACTTGGGGAGATAAAGCCTGAAAAAACACAAGAGATGATGAATTATGAACTTCCTATACTTGTTTGACTGCAGCAGCCTTACAATGAGCTTTGAGGTAGGGATGATTTTTGGAGTATAAGATTAGATCCTGTGGGCTGTCTTAATTGTATGTCTTACTATATCACGGTTAATTGTTACAAGTTATCATAGCAAGCTAATATCTTTAAAAGTGAGCAACAGTGACTCTCCTTAATTTAGACTCATAAGCAGGAAGAATCTCTAAATACTAATTGTTTAAAAATGGCATTCAGAAACATATTAGAAACTGAACATTCAAATCAAACCACATTTTTTTCCAATGCTTACTGAGTTTAGACTTTGGCTCTTTTGCAGGACTACATGGTGTAACAGAAGGAACTGTTATGTTCTTAAAGTATAACTGACCGTTGAGAATATATTATAGTTTATTAATAAGGACAGGTTACATCTAGTCTGTCAGTGCTTTTGTAAACTCAGTAAACTCCAGCAGCTGCATCTCTGGATTTCTTAAACTTCTGGTGGTGCAGTGTAATTGCAGAATAAGTACTGTGCTGAAAAGCGGCTTCTGCATGATGTATTTGACTGTTTTCCTCACGTGTTTCTCTGAGGTATTGTCTTGAAGCTGCAAAGGGATCTGTCAGGTCTGAGATTGTAAGAGTTAAGGTAACACAATGTGAGGTAGTAGTGCATTCAAGAAGTTAATATGTATCGCTTTTGGAGAGTAAGAGTTCAGTGTGATTTATACTGTTTCATTGAAGGAGGAAGGCAGTTCTTTTATAGACTTCAATTCAAATATCAGCTGTCATCACATTTTTCTGCCTAAACATGTTCGCAGCGTGATCTGAGTTGCATTTTGATAAACTGAAATTAAACAAATGCATTTTGGTAGGGGAGGGGTTTATGATCGTCTACTTTATGTATCTTTTGGAGTTTTGAAGTTTTGATGTGAGACCCTGAAGAGTATCTTTGATTTAGGCTTTCAACCCTTTAAACTTCCATTAAAACCATAGTGAGATATCCTGTTTGTTAGTGAGAGCTGAATTTGTGTTTCAAAAAAGTCTGAGTGCTTCTATTTAGAAAATACACAAAGAAAAGCTTTAAACTTTAAATAAAGTATAACCAAGTTGTTTTCTTTTTACTGTCTTTATGGGGTTTGGTCTTTCTTCTTAAATCTCATTTGAAGTTGTTTAAATAGCAAATATTATATTGTATTTGTACATAGACTATCTCACAGGTCTTACAGCATTATGAGGTATTTGATATAACGTGACATTTTGGTTCTATGTATTTGTGAGGGCAGCCTTTCTTTAGAATGTGTATTATCTTATGCATGTGAAGGACTTCAAGTGTCTTGACCTTTAAATAAAATTGTTGAGTTAGAAGCAGTCAGCCTTTTTTTTTTGGAAAATGGTTTCAAACCATCTCTCATACAACTTTTCAGAAATCAGCACTCCAGTGTGTCGGCAAGAAATCTTTCTCAGTATACTGTTACTCTAACTCTTGGTGCATTTGTACATTTGTCCTCACAGAAAGGATGAGTGAGAAGTAATGCTTTTAGTACTGTTTAAAGCCCAGATAACACATCAAATAATAAAAAATAGGGCTGGTTGGGACCTCAAGAGGTTTTCCAATTCATCCTTTGCCTTGAGCTAAGACCAACTAAAAGGCAGAAATTCCTGACACTTACTTGTCTAACCTAGTGATTCCCAACTGTGAGGGCCCACCTAGCTGGTGACATAAGGCCTCATGGCCAAGGCAAGGACGCATAACAGATGACACACAGAATTTGAACTAATCACCTCCACAAGAGTTGTGCTGCATAGGAGAAGGAGAGGAGTGGGCCAAACAGATCTTAGAGTAACACTCTTGGATCCAGTAGGTAACCTAAATTTTTTTCAAATGACAGTTTACTACTGAAAGGTACGAGAACAATGAATCCAGCTGTGGGCCTAATCAGGAATGGAAATTCCTTGAACTCCCTATGTAATTTGTTTCAGTTACTCAGAGCCCTTGCCATTCGATTTTTTTCTCCCTTCTCTTAAACCTAAATCTCTTTCCTGTTGCTTGCTTCTTACCCTGCCACTGAGGGAAATGCAGAGCAGTCTGTTACTTTTTGTTTGCAGCAACCTTTTATGTATTTCACAAATGTGATCATATCTTCTCTTGTAGATTCTCTTAATCTTTTCTACAGACTCAACAGGTCATATATTTTAGAATTTTAACCGTTCTTGTTGCTGTTCTTTATATCCTTTCTAGCCAGTCTTTTTGACAATACACTGTCCAAAACCAGACACAGAGTTGCAAACAAAAGTGTATGGGGAGAGAACAAGGCTCACACCACGTCTTGCCCAGAAGACTTTCTTTGTACAGCTAGTGTCATGTGTATTTGGGCTTTTTTTGTTGTGATATAGCTTTATGAACTCATGTTCAGCTTGTGATCTACTGGACCTTCAACTGCTTTTTTGCAGACCTGCAGTTGCATCAGTCATTCCTCATTTTGTGTTTTGAAGTTGATTACCTCAGTGATGCATAGTGTTTGTCTTTATTGCTGTTGAGTTGTATTCTGTCTGTATCAGGTGCCTCTAATGAATTTTGCATCAGAGCACTTAAATAAAATGCACAGACAGCCCATGGAACAGGAATGAGGATTTACCTCTAGAGAGTATCCTTATCACAGACCTATTTAGACTTTCTCTTGCTTGTCCATACATTCACATTCCTGACTGCTCAGTTTCACACCTTCACTGGTAGGATGCAGAATAACCTTGCAGTTTTTCCCAGAGCTTGTTTGTTAGGGAAGAGAGTGCTGTGTTCAAATCTACTCAAGCTGAGAAGGGTCTATTACACAGGTCTTAGAAAGACATAACTGCTACACTATTGTAAGGGAAACAGTTGTGTCCTCTGCTGTATTTATTCAGTCCATGGAACCTGTCAGGGATTGTACATACTGTGGAAATGTCTGCTCACACCATACTCTGTACCAAGGAGTCCTCAATGGCAGAACCAACCATAGACATCAAAATAAGTCAATCATGAGCTGTGAGTCCTCATGAAACCAGACTTTTTAAAGTTCAGCATGCATGGAATTGCTTGGTGAATGAAAATTATTGTCTCACTTTTGGTATCTTTCCTATTCCCATGTTACATCCTTAAGAGCTTGGTTTAAGGATTGATCCCAGAGAATCTCTGGGATTCTTCTGACCAGATGTGAATATCTACAGTGTAAGACATCTACATGTGAAATCACTTAGATTCAATTTAAAGAAAATGGAAATAAAGAGGTACCTTTAGGTTGTGATCCATCTCATCTTAAATTAGACATTTCAAACAGGCCAGATGAACTGCAGAGACTATTTCTGGCTATGGACTTAGAAGATAGAGTGAATGTGTCAGATGTAGAGGTCTATTTTGCAGACATGTTGAGGCAGACATCTTGGGCTAGTTAAGTTGAATTTTACCTTCAGAGTCCTGCCTTTGAGAGCAACTCTTCACTATTTGGTCTTAGATGGAATGCAGTAGTCACCTTCCTGCTGGCACTGACTTCTGTGGTTCTCCAGATTTCTTTTGAAGCCTGTTTGTAAATTTGCATCTTTTGCATATATTTCAATCAATTATTAATTAAGGCATGCTCATTTATCCATATCTTTACTATTTGAGACTCACTGCTGGGAACCCTTCTAGTCCAATGTTATTCTTAGGTATTTGGTGTATCATTTATACTAAATTCAGAAAGCCTTCAAAGAATGAGATCGAAAAGAAGACCTTGGAATACAAAGAACTTTCCACCATGTAAGATTAAGCATATCTATCCACAAAAGTATGCTGCAAAGAAAATCTTCAAATATCATTTATCAGTAAGAAGAATTAGTGGATATTTTAAGCCAGAAGACAGAATCTCATAGCTGAAGCTAGTCTGATTGCTAGATGAGAAGTTACAAACATGGGATTTGTCTCCTACTTGAAAACTTAAACCAGTGTAACATTGAGGCCCAAAGAAAACTCTATAAACTGGGTTTAGGTTGATAATTACTTTCCATAGCTCACACACCGTAACTCTTTTTGCTGTGTATCAACGGAGTTAGAGGTTTCGACATGTTCTTTGAGTGTCTTCTTTTCTGCCAGTTAGCCATTGCTCTAACAGTATTTATTTAGCTACTGTGCATTTATAAATTGATAGATCACTTCTGATAGTAGTCCATTAAAAACATGCTGTTGAATTGCTCTGCATCCTGAATCCAGCGCTTTCTTGCCCTAAAAGCCTGGATAAACAGGTATCTGCGGAAGATGTTGCATGGTATAGAAATCAAATGTATTTTTGCTGATTCAAGCCCTAAGACAGTTTGGGAACACGGGGTTTGATTCAGCATGCTTTCATTAATTTGGTTAGTCATTGCGATTATGATTCATTTCATTCTGTGTAACTGACTGCTGCACAGTAAGTGACAGCTGAACCATGTATTATCTAACAGCTAGAAAAATAGCATCACTGTCACGTTCAGAAGGCTGACGATTATACTTTCACTGAACACATGCTTTGGACTGAAGTTAAAGTGCTTCAGCAAGATCTTACTTTTTTTCAAAATACCTGCAGCATTACAGATATGAAGTATCAGTAAACAATACGAAATATTTAAAAATAAGAACTTAATTTTTAATTTATTAATCGAATGAAGCTTCTTGTTCTGATTTTTAATAATTTATTGGATTTTTGGATTGGGTGTAAAATTAAGCCTGTGCATGCTTTGCTGATAGTCTGATTTACATGTAAGTGGTAGGTTTGAGGAGCTAAATTTAAATGAAGGGGAAATATTTCTTAAGTGCTGATATTACTTCCATGTTAATATGTATCACATCAGAAGACATTTCAAGTGAAGCAGTAATTTTAATTATTCTGCTGAACTTTGCCAACAATGCCAGAGCAATTCAAAAGTTAGCAGCCTGTATAGTTAAGCAAAATCCCAATATGATTGAAAGAAAGTAATACTTTTACCTAGTATTCACATTTCTTGTTAAACATCATATCTTCCCTGTTTAAAAATATTTATCAGAAAATCCAGATTTATTTTTTCATGTCCTGTTTATGGTTTATCTTTAAAAAAAGCTGTAGAGGGTGCAGTGAAGGCACTGAGACAGGAAAAGGTATTTTCAGGGTAGAGTACAGAGAAAGTATTTGGTTTTTGAAAGCATTAAATTCTTCTCTCTGGTAGATATCTGAAGATGCAGGTGGCCAAAGAGGAATGAAAATTAATGGACTATAGCTGAGCTCTGATGTACATTTATATATTTTGGATTTATTTAGGTATGGTTGGAAGAAAAGTGTTTTTAGCTACTTTGAAGTGTTTATATGAACATGTCTTTGCATATTTACCAAGTGTTCTTGTCTAAAATTTGGTCTGAGTTATAGATTTGAAAAGTCTTTGTAACACAGGTATTGTCTTGTATAAAAAGTTTTTATCTGGAGAAAGAAAAAACCCTTTACTTAGATTTTCAGCGATTAGGATGAGTGGTTACATTTGTTCTGCACAAAAAAAGTGCTAATAATTGTAAAATTAGGCCATGATCACACTTCCCCAACTTAACTTCTCAGACATAACTACTTCTTCACTCAGTGGGACCAGTTATTTACAAGTAAAAGATTCATTAATTAAAGAAATATAGGTTAAAGTAGTGCCTTTGTTTGGACTTTATAATTTTGCCTACTAGTAGTTTAAAATAGAAACCAAACAGCATTCACTGAAACTGAAGTTTCACAATGGAAGTTGAGTCACAGTTCAATAGTTAATAAACGGTCCACTTTTCAGAGTTTTTAGGAATGTGCATATAAATGATATACAATATGCTTCACAAATGACAACATTTACTTTCTGCATAGGAAAGTATTTTCTCAAAGAGTACCAGTAAAACGTATTGGTTTGGTGGGTCATTAAATAAGTAAAGACACTGTTGTATAGTTTTAATTGTTATTTTCATGGCTTAACCCCAGCCAACAGCTCAACCCCACACAGCCACTTGCTCACTAACCCCCAGCAAGGGTGGGAGACAGAATCAAAGGGTAGAAGTGAGAAAACTTGTGGGTTGAGGCAAAGAGTTTAATATGTAAAGCACAAGTTGTGCACACAAGCATAGAAAGACAAGGGATTCATTCCCCACTTCCCATTGGCAGGCAGGTGTTCCGCCATCCCCAGGGGAGCAGGGTTCCATCACATGTAAAGGTGACTCAGGAAGACAAACACCGTTGTTCCAAGTCTCTCCCTTCCTTCTTCTTCCCCCAGCTTTATGTGCTGAGCATGACATCATATGGTATGGAATATCCCGTTGGTCAGCTGGGGTCAGCTGTCCCTCCTGTGTCCCCTCCCAACTCCTTGTGCACCCCCACTGGTGGGGTGGGGTGAGGAGCAGAAAAGGCCTTGGCTCTGTATGAGCCCTGCTCAGCTGGAACAAAAACATCTCCATGTTATCAACGTTGCTCCCAGCGCAATTCCAACCCCAGCCCCATGCCAAGCTCCCATGAAGAACACTGTCACCACCCCAGCCACAACCAGCACAATGATACACTAATTTAATCTTACATTAAATAAAAAAGAATAGTTTCGAATCGGTAGCATTTTTTGTCACTCTTCTTAGCCACAAGGTTTTAATTTGTAAGAATTCAGGAGTTTTTTTATTACAGTAGTCTATGAAAAAATTGTCTTTCAAAGGGACTGCTGTTCCTAACACAAGTAAGACTAAGCACTTCCTTAATAATGATGACCTATTTTAAAACAGCTCCTGCCTCCCATTGGCACTGCTGGGCATTCAGTAAAGCTGTCCACAAGAAAAGCTGGACGCTTGTGTTAAAAGAGGGAAATTGCCATTAGATATCGTGTATCTTGAATGTAAATAATTTTTATTCACTATTTATAAAGTTATTTAATGTTATTACCATGATGTGGAAGTAGGTTTATGCAAGAGCTCTATCATGTATTTGTATTGCTTAATATATTTGGCCATCATTAGTATCTTTTTAGGGACGGATTGAATATCTGCATAACAGTTTTTATATTTACATTACTGAAATGTATTCTAGCCTTAGTTTTAGTTTAATAAAGTTTTTCTTAAACAAAAGTTATCTGTGCATGAAACAAAGGGATGAAAGGATTGATATTGAAGTCTTGCCCATCAACCCAATTATTCTTTGCTTCATAACTCATAATTAGGTTCATATTGCCATAATAGATGAAAACTTACGTAAGAATTTATATGGAAGTATGTAGCTCACTAGATTTATAACTGAAAGTTGTATCACTTCTTTTCCAGTATGGAGTAAGTATTTGTAGTGGATTTACATGTTCAGGTGTTGTGGGGAGGCTGCAGGGCTTGGCTTCTGTGAGAAGATACCAGGAGCTGCCCTCATGTGACTGAGCTGCTTTCAGCCAGCTCTAAAATGGACCCACCACTGGCCAAAGCTGAGCCTCTCAGTGACTCTGGTGCTGTCTCTGTGATAACATGTTTATGAGAACACAAAAAATGCTGCACAGCAGCTGTGAGAGAGTGAGGAGTGAAAAATGTGGGCAAAACAGCCCCACAGACACCAAGGTCAGTGAAGAAGGGGAAGGAGATCCTCCAGGCACTGGAGCGGAGATTCCCCCAAAGACCATGGGGAAGACTACAGTGAAGCTCTGCAGCCTACAGAGGTCCATGGTGGAGCAAATATCCACCTGGACCCCATGCAGAACACCGTGCCAGAGCAGGTGAATGTTCCTTGAAGAAAGGTATGATCTTGTGGAGACCCCATTCTGGAACAGGCTCCTGGCAGGACTTGTGGACCTGTAAGGGATTATGCTGGACCAGTCTGGTCCTGAAGGACTTAATCCCGTGGAAGGGACCCACACTGGAGCAGTTCATGAATAACTGCAGCCCATGGGAAGGACTCATGTTGAAGTTTATTAAGGACCATATCTTATGGGAAGGACCCCATGCTGGAGCAGGGGAAGAGTGTGAGAAGGAAGGAGGGGCATAGACAAGTTTTATAGCCTGACCACAACCCCCATTCCCCTTCCACCTGCCTTGCTTGGGGTGGAGGTAGAAGATTCAGGAGAGAAGCTGAGCCTGGGAAGAAGGAAGAGGAGGGTGAAGGTGATTTTACTTTTTGTTTTATGTCTACTGTCCTAACCTGTTATTAATTTGCAATAATTCAAATTCATCTTCCCAAAGCAGAGTGTGTTTTACCTGTGATGGTGACTGTTGAGTGATCTTCCTGTCCTTATCTTGATCCATGAGCTTTTCCATCTTATTTTCTGCCCTATCCTGATATAAGGAAGGGGTTTGGTGGGTGTCTGGCAGCCAACCAAGGACAACCCACCACAGTATTTTGCAAATATATTTACAAAGGCTAACCTGAGCCTAGTGATACCATTATTCCTGTGTTCCCCATGGAATCAACACTGCAAGAGAAAGAGGCTTCTCCAGAATTAGGGGCTAAATTCAGCCCTGGAGCCCTGGGCGCTTTCCTTCTGTCGGTGCAGCACAGGCATCTCCATCAGCAGCCCAGCTGCTCCTTCCTTTCTCCATGACACCATCATGGCCCTGCTGTAAGTGTCTGCTGAACTGTCTAGTGAGACTGCTTCAGGGAAGTTAAGCTAATGAAAAATATTTTCCCCTTCACCATTTTGGCAGAGCATTTCTTTAAGCTACAGAAAGGATCGGATCTGGTTTACTGTACAGTCCTGCAAGCTGCTGAGCTAGCACAGCTGAGGGACTGGGAGAGATTAGCTGCAGTACTTTTGGAGTTTCTGGGAGCAAAGGACTTACTCCACCATTACTTCCACATCTGTTGTGACTGGTCATGGGAAAAACAGCAGTCAACACATACAGAATAGTTTCTGGGGTTGAAGGTGCTGTTTGAAGTCTGTGAGTCAATGCAATCAAAATTAGTGTTTGGAGATTTTCTAGTGAAGAGAACAAAGAAAATGCTCATAAAATGTTGTTGTTAGATAACTGGAGTTGAAAGACCACTGCCAATGTTAGTGCAGATAGAACGAGGTTTTATGTCTTGATATCAAAGAGCATATGCAGGTTGTTTTCACAGATGTTTTTAAAACTCTGATTTTCTGGCATAATGGAGTTAAGTGTGTTCAGCTCCTAGGAAAGAAAGGAGAGAGGAAATACCTTAGATGAAGCTGACTAAGTGAATGAGCTCTAGAAAGCTGTGTTGTTGCATTTTCCAATGTGATCTGGGGCATAAATAATGAAAGATGTGTAGCAAAGGTCCTAGTTGTAATTGCTGCACACACAAGCTCTTACCTTTTCACAGGTGAGTGGACACTCTTTTTATTGTATAAAATAATGGGAGAGCTGCTTTGCCCCCGGTATTTCAGGTTTTGTATGGAGATAAGATTTCTCTGATTGTTGGAATTTCATGGTGGCTATGGCTCTAAGTTTGTTTGCAATTTACCTGAACTATAGGCTACACAGATATTTTAACAAAAGGTTATGTAACTAAATTTGTTATAATTTAGTCTGTAATTTAAACATAATTTTAAATAGTGGATCCTGACTATGACAATTATTATTGAACTTCAATATGTTAGGGTCATGAACCTGTGAAATACCAAAAGTTTGTAAGAGTCAACGCAGAAAAACAAAGCACAGACTTACCATTGCTACTGTCAGTGCCAACACAAAGCTAAAAGTTAGGCCTTGCATCAAAGAATTAATTTTTTCTAGTTGTAATAAAAGTAATTGATTCTGCTGAGTTAGACTTGCAGACTTACTTATGCATCTGATATGTAGTCTCACCTACTTAATTGATTTTTTTTTAAAAAAATGACTGCTTGAGAAATACAGAAATTAAAAACATTATCACGCTAGTAGCAATTTTCGAATGCCTACCTAGGCATCTTATTTTTAAGCAATGCTATATTTAGAGGGACATTTCATTCTTTCAGAAGAAAAATAAATCTATTAGGACTAGGACTGTTATGTAGGACTATTAAATATTCACATATTTTGTACTACTTCGTTGCTAATATTAGCCCAGTATTAATTAGGAGCTACATTCTACTATTAGTTAGATTTCTTTTTCCTCTTGTATTGCTGTAACAGTCATCTTTGATCTGCATTTTATTGACAAATACCACAGCTGTCCCCTTTCTTATACCTCTGCTCTAGAATGCCAGTAAAAATGACTACAGAAGCAATATTTTAACATGTTAGTGTATATTGTACCCCCAAATGAGTGTGATGGTCCTCCTTTTAGAATCAAAGCTCACTCTTGTGGAATGATTTGATGCCCCCAAACTTGAATAAATAAATAATTTTTTAAAATGTCATATTCACTCAGAAGCCAGCAGTTTTATTAAAACTAACTTCCTTTTGAACATTTTTTCTATATATATCAGACCAGATTTCTGGAGGGCATAGTAGGCTTTTACTTTTTCACAGGTTAATATTCAGACTATTTCAGTGCCCAGTTCAATGAACGTCCAGTGCCTGACTGGATTACAGCGACTCCATTACTGGTTTGCAGTGCTGGCTGGAATGTCTGTGTTCTTGCAAAATGAAATAGTAAAAGGTCTTTCCTCCTAATGCTGTATTTAAAAAGGATGCACTTATACTAGATGTTTCTCTCTGTAGAAAATGGGGATGGAACTTCAAGAGAACTCTATCTGAGATGGTGATGGAATCATTCTGAAAAGAGGAAGAAATTATGGAGGGCATGTTTGTCTTAAACAAGAAGTGATATATTTCTTCCAGTGCTCCAAATATGTTTGAAATTATATAAGTTAATATTTTTAATTTTACCTACACTGAGGTTATGCAGGATGAGATTTTCCAGATTTGTATGTTTATATCCATTTTATATATAAAAATGTTCTGGGAGATGACCCTTTAAGTCTGTCAGTCCTATAGATTTTGATACAGATTAATTTTAAATTAGAGACTTCCCCCAACTAATTTTTTTACAGATGGAGTTTGTAAGAAAATATTTGGGTTAGACCATATCACTGGCAAAGGAAACAGTTCTTAGCTTTTTTGTGATGCTTCCCTGAATTTTTTTTTTCCATAATAAAATGATTGAGTCAGATTTTGGTTTAACTTGCATTCTTTTATTCTGTTATAAGTCTACCGATGTCATTAGATCGCTTCTGATTTAATCTTATTGTCAAAAAGAAAAAATTAGACCCATTATTCCTCATCATTTATGTCAAAACCTGTAATGGCCACGCGGGAGTGAGAGACTGCAGGCAGCCCCGCTCCTCCTGCCTTGTAGAATTTAAGCAGTGGATTTGTAGTTCCTGAACTGGCGCCGCTGCCTGTGGAAGAGTGGAGAGAACAGCAACCTGAAGTGGGGTGTAGTGCTCATCCCAGGGAAATCTGGAAACAAATAAAAACCCCTTCTCTCACTTTGAAATTGTAGTTTTAGTCTTGTAAGACTTGAGGGCCCGCATTGTCATAAGCCCTGTGCAGGTGTCCAAATTTTCTTATGTTTACTGTTAATACTGCTTGAGCTGGAGGTGTCTGTATTGAGAGCATGGATTGTAGATTGACTGCTGATGTTTTACTGATGTCTTTATTATTCTTATGCAGTAAGGTGCTTGTTGGTAATTTCTTCAATGATTGATAAATGTTTTCCCCTCTTAGACATGGATAAACTTTATAATGTCTAGTTTTTCACTAGATCACAGAATGTGTAAGGTTGGAAGGGACCTTTAGAGGTCATCTAGTTCAACCCCCTGCAGTAAGCAAGGACATCTTCACTAGATCAGGTCCTCAGAACCCCATCAAGCCTGACCCTGAGTATCTCCAGGGATGAGGCCTCCACTATGTCTCTGGGCAACCTGTGGCAACCTGTGCTAGTGATCTACCAACCTCAGGAACACGACTTCTTGTGTTCATTTTTACTTCTGGAGTTTTTTGCTTTATTTTTTTTTTATAATCTTAAATACTTAATCTATATATAAAAATATACTTCATCCTCAAACATGTTTGTGTAACATCAGTATAAAGGTTAGCATTTTAATAAACAGTGAAACTAGTGTACATTCCACAAATATCATAAAGCTTTGGGGTTAAAGTTCAAGAATAACCATGTGTAGCAAGTATTATGCTTACAATAATAAAAAGTAAGGGACTTGAAGGAAATTGCAACTTGAAATCTATGCTTGTGATATCATCTTGTATATAGGTATAGCTTTAGGTTTTTACTTGGTTGCAGTAGAGTAGGAAGAGAGTAGGGCTTTTAGTAGTTCTTCTGTCATATTTACAGCCAGTTACCTAAACCTTAGTTAATTAGTGAGCACACTCACTGTTTGAGTTGCTTGAATTAGTTTTTACACAGATTTTTCTGGAATCTAAAAATATTTGAAGAATTAACTCTGATTTAAATCTAAAAGAAAGCTGTTTAATTAATGAACTGCAAAATAGAAATCATCACAGAATCACAAGGTTGGAAAAGACCTTTGAAGATCATCAAGTCCAACCAATACCATCCTAAGCTAAACCATATCCCTAAGTACCTCATCTACCCTTTTTTTAAACACATCCAGGGAAGGTGACTCAGCCCCCTCCCTGGGCAGCCTGTTCCAGGCCCTGACAACTCTTTCAGTAAAAAATTTTTTTCTAATGTCTAATCTGAACCTGCCCTGGCACAGCTTCTTGCCATTTCCCCTTGTCCTATCTCCTGTCACCTGGCTGAAGAGACCATCACCCACCTCTCTACAACCTCCCTTCAGGTAGTTGTAGGTGGTGATAAGGTCTCCCCTCAGCCTCCTCTTCTCCCGGCTAAACATCCCCAGCTTCCTCAGCCGTTCCTCAGAGGATTTGCATGCATTTCTCTAACATTTAAAATCTAAAATGTCCTCTGTATCTGTGAAGATGTGATTTTAATGCAAAATTACAACTGTTTTTGAAAAACAAGCAATATAAAGGCAATATCTTTTTGCATCTTCTTACGAAAATCTGAAAGTTTTTCTGCTGTCTGTGCTACACTATAGAAGACATTAGTGCTATTTTATCTGTAGCAGACAATACGTAAAAACAAGTGACTTATTGTCTTGAATTATCTTTATCCCTATATGTTTCTTTTAGCTTGTTTTGGTGGCAAATCCCCATACGTCTGTCTTCATGGGCAATGACAAAATTAACTCCTGTCTGTAGTCAAATTTACCCAGTTTAGTCAAGTAAGAATCGAAGCACAGGGCATATTTAATTAATGTTATTTCTAACAGTTGGCGTTTGATAGCTTTTTTTTTGTTCTTTTTTGCACTGTCAGCTGCAGCATTTCAGACTGAAGTGCTGGTTTTAATTTGCTTGTGACAGACAGTTGTGCCAGTCAAAATGCGAGGCCCTGGATGCTATCAGTTTCTGTTCCTTTGCTTATTCGCTTTCTTGCTTTGCTACAACCTACTTGTGCTCTCCCAATCTGCCAGACACATGTAAAGGAAGTTGTAGTCTACATTTCTGTGCTAGTTTTTTTCCCCTATGTTTCCCTATTTTAATAAGCTGTCTCCAGTTACAGTTAGGGCAGAATGATCTATACTCTTTAGAAGATGGATAGATTGAGTCAGGGCGCCCATAAGAGTGACACCAAAATCCTGAAGGTACAGTGAAATCACCCAACCTTGTTTCTGACTGTACTGAAGAGGGATACAGAGCTCTTTTCAGGGCCAGGAAAGAAGCCTGCTCCCCTCCCATCTCCAGCAGCTATGTGGGTGTTTTCTGGGCAGAGGTGGAGATACAGTTGACCTTAACATTTGTTAGCAAGTTTTGGGATTGTCTGCACTCTCACAAAGAAGTGATTAGAAACAAGAACAAATCTGACTTAGATTATCCCTTTGCACTCCAAAAATACATTTTCACAGCCTTGAACAAATGTTGCCCCTGAAGCAGCACAAGTAGGTTTTGTTCCTTTCTCTGGGCATTTAGTAAAAATAGAGCAAACACGCATCATCCACGAGGCTCCTATCTTACTGTGTTCATCTTTGTCTCTCTCTTGCTGCTTCTGTTATTTTCTGTCTTTGAGGAAGGATGTCATTACTGCAAAAAGTTTCCAGTGGGAAGGTGGGCCATTCATTTTAAGGGACATAGGAATTTGAGCTCAACCTAGTAGTTGAAAATAAATAATTGCAGAACTTTTATTCTAAACTGAGAATCTAAGCCTCAATACTGAGAATCCAGGGGTTTCTCAGAATACATTTGCCAGTATCTGCAGCTTCGTACATGTTCTCTGGATCCAGGTAGGGAACTCAACTTCGAGGTTTTACTCCATAATAAGACAAAATTAAATTCTCTCCAGTTCCCCTGTGTCCTGATTTCCACAAAAAGGAAGCATTGCTGTGTGCATCAGGGGAGAGCTATGGCAAACTATATATATAAAAAAAAGGTGGTTTGGATGATTCAGAAGTGAAGTTATCTGGGTCCTGATACACAATGGAGGATTTGTTTAGGTTCATCCTAGGTCCTCTCCTGAATTCAGTTACCTGCAGTGTGCACTGCATTGTAGTATCTACTGTCTATGTAGTGTAGGAGTATCTATAGCAGCAAAATCTGGAGTTTGCCCTGCAGTGATGTTTTTAACCGTAGAGTGTGTGATGAGGTGTGTTCTCCCAGGTTATTCTTGTTTGACAGGGAGGTGGCTGAATTTTCTACAAGCTATGTTTTCTCATCCTTGTGAGAAAGAGTTGAACTAGTCTGATCAGGAAGTGATTAAAGCACGAATGAGAGTGACAGTGTCCTCATTTGAAAAGAAAAAGTGCAGCCTCCTGAATACTTACGGTTTTAAAAATGCTCTTTGTCATCAGTACAACCATGCCTCCAGGAGAAATGAAGAATCCAGTATGACCCCATGACTGTGCACTTGATAATCATTTCACTCTTAATAATCTAATCCGTCCATTGTAATGAAGCAATTAGCTTGCTGTGCCTCTAGCTGTAGTCTAGTAGTGAATAATGGCATTTATTCTTATTTTAACAGTTTTACTGTTGAATACTGTTAGGTGGGGTTTATTTGACCTGTCCTTTCAGGCCTTGTACACAGTAGAAAAAACTCTTATAAGTCAGGCTATCTGTTGTGAGGGCATTTATGATGGATGAATTTAGCTCACTGCCATAAATTTCTTTGGGTCAGAAATAAAGGTAATATAACATTGGAGGAAAAAATAAAGAAAAAAAGGGCAAGGAAAGGAGAAACCACAGTACTAAATCTGGCTGCTATTAGTTCCTCTGGTTTCATTTGAAGCGATCAAAGAAGTGATCTGTGACAAAATATTACTCATTCCTGATCTCGTCAGCGAGCCTCAGAATCTTCCTTGTATTTTTCAATTTCTTTTATGGTCTAACACTCCATTTCAATACGTGTTATCTTTCTAGGGCTCTCTGTGTCAAATGGGAACAAAAATTCCTTGTATATTTTTAAATGGGATAATGGAAAGATTTTATTTGGTGTGCAGTATTTAAGGAGAAAGTATGTCTATTTTGACTTTACAAGAACTGAGTAGTGCTTGTTTTCTCCATTCATTCACTGTCTCAGACTTCATTTCACTTTTTCCCTGTTTTTTCTGCAATGCTTATTCTTTCCAAGAGCTTTCTATGTTACATCTGTTACTCTGCTCCTACAGTGACTTTCTGCTTTGTAGGAATGGCATGCAGGAGATGTGAGGAGAAGAAAGGCAGAAGAAAGTGTCTAGGTTTTTGTCAACGTTACTTCTGAGAGGCAGATCCAGGCGAAAAGGGACGTTAGGAGGTACTTGAGAGGAGAAAGCACCTTTTTGTCTAGAGTTGCCGTGGTCTTATTTAAGGTTTTATTTATTTTCAAACTCTACCAATATATTTCCTGCTTCTGTGTATTGTGCAAAAGTACTACAACTGTGTATGTTCTTGGGGGCTTCTTGGGATGTTTTCACATCCTCAGTAGGGTGTGGATGTGCTCAAGGCTTCATTAGACCTTGTCAACTTCACTGAGGTAATGAAAAATTTTTTTCAGTTTTTGTCAAGTTTTTTTTCTTTTTTTTTGGATAGAAAATTTCATGTGCTGATAGAAGCCAGACAAGTTTTAATATCTGGATTCTGCTGGAAGAAACCAGAATTTCTGCCAGTTCCTCTCCCCCAACTCCTTGGCAGCTTCAGTGGCAGGCTGGTGGGAAGCCGTATTCTGCATCCTTTGAGTTGTTCAGTCCCCGGCTCTTCAACAAGAGAGACAGCTGGGGCTTCCAGGACCCCTAGTTCTGGGCAGCATGTCAGGTGGCTTGTTGCTAAACCCAGACTCCTAGTTAAACTGGGTCAAAAAAAGTAATTTCACTTTGTGGAAAATTTCTGAATTTTTAGTGTTCATCCTTCCATAGAACAGAATCACTTCTGGGTTTGAACCTTGTATCTTCCTTTCCTTACGTGGATTTTAAGTGTTGGCCTGTCTGGATTTTGCTGATACCTCAAATGTCACTCCTTGCTCTCTTTTCACTTTCTCTCTCTGTCATTTCCAGAAAATTGTTACAGAACAATGTTCATGCCCTAAAAGTGCTCTCACAAATATGAATGAAAATATTTAATTGTTAAGAATGTGTGATGTGACATATTTCTTGGGTGAGAAAAATAATTCAGCTCAGCTAATCTGTACAGTAAGAGATGATTATTAATTAATTCTGACCACCTCTCTCTTCAGTGGGGATTGGCGTCTCCCAACTAACTACTGAAACTGCATAAAATTTGATTAAAATCACTTCCTGAGCCAACACTTCATCATTATATGAATCCGATAGCATAGTGGGCTACACTTCTGCTATAAAAACTCCAATCTTGTCTATATTCTGTAGTGTTTAAATATTATTTTCTGTGTATTCAACATAGCCAACAAACAAAAAGTACTTATAATTATTGTTATCACTTAACAAATAGACTTCTATTGTCTCATGTAGAACAAGAAACTTGTTTAAGTCCTCAGAAAACTAAATTAGTCCCATGTTTAGAGAATAATAGAGAACAAATTTGATTGCCTACTTTTCCCTATTCTTCCTTATCTAATTGTGAGCATTTGGGGGGCAGCTCACAGGAGTTTTTGTTGGTTTAGAAATGTGTGTCTACTCTGGATTATGCTAAAATGTGTGGTAACTATTTACCTTTCTACAAGTTGGTTTTGGTTTTTTTTTAAATACAACTGTGATTGACATTCCCCAGAGGAACTGCTCTTAAAGATGCCTCTTTGCTTTCATTAATTTTTGGACAACCCAGAAGAGAGCTCATGCTGAGAACATACAAAGAGGCAACAATAAACCTTTATAAATGAAACAGGAGAACTGTAAATAATGCATTTGTAAGTAACACCAATTTCAACCTTAAATTTCTTCGAAGGCTGCATCTTCGTTAATCAGTTTCTCTATGTATATATAGCTGGAGCTTATTACTAAGTCAGATGCATGGTGGATTTTTTTTCTTTCTAACACCAGATACTATTAAAATAGAGTAAGCTAAAAAGTAAGCTGCATTTCACTTTTACACCTGTTTTTTTAGTGGGGTTTTTTTGTTTGGCTGGTGTTGTTGGTGTTTTTTTGGGGTTTTTGTTTGTTTTGTTTGGGTTTTGGTTTTGGTTTTTTTCACCGTGTCAGAATTTGAAAAATTTGGAAACAGTTTTCTAAAAAAGGTTGGGGCCTGACAATAGCTCCCTTCTGTTTCCTGCTTTATAGCTTCCTCCACCATCTGACTTCCATGTCCCGCTCTTCTCCCAGGACTCCTTTAACTGTCACACTTCCTCAGGCTCAGACAGCTGTCCTCTTAGTCAGGAGTCAATCTCTGAAAAAAGAACAGGTAAATCACAAGGGGAGGCAAGAGAGTAAGAAGGGGAATCTCTCTGAGCTATTCACAGATAAACAGCTTGGAGAAAAATGGAATTGCTCCTGTACTGTCTTTGGACTTTGCTCCAAATGATGAATAATGAGTGTTCTAGCCAGAAGAGTGTTTTGGAAGATGCTGATTTATATTAGCTGAGGATATAGTCTTACACCTTTATTATAAGACTAAATTACAATCTACTCTCACTTCCCATGCTGGCATTGAGGAAATTACCATGATATCCAAAGAAAAAATGGAAGATTCTTATTTTTATATTTTCTCCTGTGTTTGTGTAGCATTCCGAAGGAAAAACAACTTGAAGCTTGACTTGTTCATGAAGCAAATTGCTCATCTCCACTTAGGAGAATATAATTACTTCTTTTTCACCATTCTTGCTCCAAGCCTGAATTTATGGCACATTTTCCCAGAATTTTGTTTATTCCTTGGTTCAGGCTCCATATGCAAATCTGTGTGAAAGCGTGGAGTGCTACGGTAATGTTGCTGTTGCTAAAATAGCAAATAAAACCAAATTTGCCAAGGCTGCTTCTTGCAGATGGATGGTAATTTTATTGAAAATGGTAGGGGTTTTCTTTCTTTTTTTTTTCTTTATTTTTTCCTTCTTTTTTTTTTTCCTGAGGAGCCTTGAAACTGAGGAGGAATTTTTTATGAGCTTAGAAGTCATTTGTGGTGCGGTGATCTGTTTTGATGTTCTGAAAGTTTTTGGCTTTTCTCCGTAGCTGATATACTGCAAATGTATAAAGAAATTTAAATTACACTGGGCTTTTTACCTTTTAGCTTGATACTTTATTCCCATCTTGAACTCCTTGCTGATTCTAAATAAGGGTTGGACTTTCTGGGGAGGGTTATGTGCCTGGATGGTGCCTGACCATCAAAAGCTCATTGTCCTCAAAGATCAGAAGTCTGTTAAGATTTTCAGGGCTTCGGGAGAAAATAGCGATGGAACTGAAAGCATGACCTTCTCTCCTTCAGAAATTTGGGTATTAAAATTCTCTTTTTCTTCCAGTTTCTGTTAGAAAATGACAGGTCATCCAAAGAATCTGAAGGACTAGATGACAGAAAGCTAAGCTGAATAAAGGGAGTTTTGGAGAATTCTGAATAGAAGAGAAGATTTAAAATAAAGAGAAATTTTAAAATTTCCTCATATCCTCATTTTGAAAAGAAGGCTCTTTTCCTTTAAGTACAAATAGAATATCACATAAGACCAGTGGGAAATCTCTCAGTTTCCATCAAAAAGCTTCATAGAGTCTAGTCACTGCCCATTTGTTCCTGACAGAGAATGAAGAAACAGTGGATATCAGATCTTTGTCAAATGTTAGCATAATCAATGTTTTTAGAGGCTTACTCAGGGTTTCTATTTAATTTTGTGTTCATCTGGTATCTGCTATTTGGCCTACAGAACATTTAGGAGAGAAGCCACCCAAATGGTAATATGATTGTCTACCAGGAATATTTTGTGTCATGTTACACATGTACATTTTAAAGGACTTCTCAGCACTTCCTGAGAGTTTTAAGGGAGGTTAGGGACGTGGCTGTTTTTCTTTGCTGTTGTTGTTGTTGTTTTTAAAGTTGCCCAGATCAGAAAGTCTGTTGGTAATATGGCCATGTAAAATCACCAAGCATGTTTTATCATGTTTTTTTAATTTACTGTAACAATGTTTAGTTCTTGTTTCACTCTTTCTGTCTTCCTTACATTATTCGCCCAAAGCTCAACAGTGCTCTGGCAGATCATTACCACTTGTGTTTGAATGCCTCCGTGGGTCTTTCCAAAACGCTATTTTGCTGCTTCTGGGATCTCTAGGGACCTAGATTGACTTGTATATTCTAGCATTTACAGATTTGCTGTACTGTGGTACCTCTGAGGGATTAAGGAACCAGAAAAGTTGTTCTGTCTTTACCACAGATGCAAAATATGGGAGCTGGGACTGCTTTCACAGGCTTGCACAACCTGTCGTAAACTAAGATATTAATGTTTCCTCAAAAGCTAAAATAATTGTGGATTTAAAGTCATCAATTGATGAGGATCAAGTGTCTCAGGAACAGTAGGATTTCCTGTTTGTGTTCAACAGAGGGTCATATATTAAATATTCTTGTATTGCAGAGATTTTTATAAGTCATCGTTTCCCAAGCTAAGGGCAAAAGATGGTACAGAAGGCAATCCCATTTACTAGTGTGCATGCCTGAGACAACCGTCACAGCCAGGAACTTGGTTTAATGTTGCTAGGACTGTGTTAGCTGAAGTGTTGAAGGAAATGGATAAAAAAAGATACAGCACAGTCAGAGACTGAAAAATCTAAGGGGTAAGCAAGAGGTCTTTTTAAAAGAGCATGACACAGGAAGAAATGTTATGATATCCTTCAGACTTTACAGGATATTCTATGGTAAAGGCCATACAAGAAACTGATGTTGATGGGACACAATGAATTAATTAATGAGGGAAAATAGTCATAGATGTGTCTCGATGCATGCACACAAAAAGTTTGCTAATTCTTGACTACTGTTCACTTCCACCTGGTAGCATTACAGGAAGGCACTGCAACTGAGGTGATTTTGCAAACTAAATATGTTTTGTGTTTTGTAATACCTATCAATTGATCTGTTTACTGAGCATGAGTCATGCTTACAATAAACTTTGGTATCAGGTGTGTAACACTAGCCCCTCTTGCTCCACCGGTGGGTGAGGAATAGAATTAAAAATAATGCGAAACTTGCTGGATGAAGCTGGGAATGTAGGTATTGATTTGTTCCATTATTTTAAAAAACACCTAGTGTCTGGGGTATTATTTGCTATGGAACAGTCTTTTTATTGAAGAGAAGTGTATAGAACTCTGAAGATGTATCAGACAAATTGGGGTTTTGCAGAAGCAACAAGTAAGACTTTGTTTTGATTTGGGGCCACAGGGGGCTTTCACTAATTTAGTAAACAATACAGTCATGTTTACCAGAGAGATTAACAACCTTGAACATCGGGGATGCCATGTGTGTGCATACTTAGGCTTCTAATATTTTACCACAAATAGTGGTAAAAAAAAGAAAGGAGTATTTTTCACCTTCTAGAAGAATATGAGGTGCTAAGTTTGCCATTTGCTTGAAAAAATCATGGATGGGCAACAGTAAAATGAGGTTAAGACAGAAATGTTGATAAGTATTTGAAATATATGACGTAATTACTGATCATTGATAAATGTGCTGGGAACAAAACAGTGCACTACACCTTTCTTGGGGTCTTCTGACACATAACTCGATGTACATATTGCAGTGGTCAGTGGCATCAGGAATTGAAATAATAAAGGAAGCTATTTTTTCCTTGGTTTGATATAACCTGACTTTGTAAGAACATACAGTGTTGTTCAGGAACTAATCTTTACTAGATGAGATACGTCTTTTTCCCCCTCTCTGCAAAATGGGAATAATTTTTCTGCATTTTTCTAGGTTTTCAGTAAGAGTTGGAACAAAATCTCATTTTTTCCATCTTGACAGTTAAGGAGGCTGAACATCAATGGTTTCAGTGTTCATTGCAGAGAGAAGAATGATCTTGATTACCTGTACATTGTACGTCTCTGACTTTATTTAAAAACTAACTTGTTTTTTCTCACCTTCTCAGTACTACAAAAGACTTTGTGTGTGTGTGTGTGAATGTAACACTAAGTGATTAAAATGTAAAAACTACCAAACTGGTCCCCCTGCACACATACCTAGGCTGGTGTCTTTGATAGTGGCCAGTGATGAATGTTTAGGAAAGAATATTTAATCAGGCGTTATTATAGCTGTCCTAGTTCAGAAAAGTTTTTGTCAGAATCTAGGACTTTCTGAGCTGGGTATTTTACTCACACCACTGGGCCTAAGAGGCAGTGACAATCTGTTGTGTGAACTTCTCTTAATCCCTTTTGAATCCATTCATACTTCTGATTTCAACAACATACTGTGTATCATGTTCCCAACTGAATGAATGAAAGCAGTGGGGAAGAAAACCCTTCAGTTGTGTTTATTTTTAAATTTGCCACTTGATAACTCTAGTAGGTACCACACAGCTCTACTGCCCTGAGGAAAGTATTGAAGCCATGTTTACCTTGATCACATTCATTGAGCTTGGATAGACTTTTTTATATTCCCCCTTCAATTGCTTCTTTTTACAGTTTAGGCAATCTCAGCTTATCTCCGTGTCCTTAAAAGGAGCATGTGTAGATTTTCCAGTATGGAAATAATTCTTTGCTTCTGATCACCCTTATTATGTGTCTTGCTACTTTTTTGAATAAATTTTATTCTTTCTGAGGGGCGGAGACTAGAATGGAGAGGTTAAAGATATAATATGTTGTCTTTCATAATCAACCTCCAAAGTTATTGCCTTTACTTATTTTTTTTTTTTTGACCACTACTATAAGTTCTTTCTCCTGAAACATAATAAGTAATTTATTAGGGAGCTTTTTATCTGTATCTAAGGTTATTTTTCCTATGTACCTGTCCAGTCTTTTTAGATTTCTTGCAATTCACAGAATCACAGAACAT
>VZTU01003558.1:0-16962 GCA_013400835.1 Zapornia atra | reverse complement strand
TGGTTTTACCGCTCCGGCCCGCCTTTCACCTGTCCAGGCGTATCCCGGGTTTCGGCACCACGTGTTGCCTTTAAAATGTCATGGCGACCTGGTTCAGGAACAGCACGACGGCCACGTCCAGGCCGCTCGGACCATCAGCTCACAGACACCAATGTGGTGGACGGCAAGTGGCATTTATTGGCGGCTTAACACGGGCTTATATTGGTATGGTTTTACCACGTGACTTCCGTCTGCTTCTGTCGTAAATCAAACGCTATAGGCTGTCAGGAGAGGGGGCCCTACCTCTCCATACAGCGCGGCATCTTCCAATCGCCAAACCCTAACTACCATAACGCGACATCTATTGACCACCAAGCTGACTGCAACAGGCGTACTCTGATTTTTCCCTTTGTGCATACAAGCTGATTGACACTGGGTCTTATCCTTGTTTTTCTCAGGGTAAATAACATGGAACTTAACAGAAACGTTGACCTCAAGGTTGCTTATACAATGCCATCTAGATTGGGTCAACAGGTATTGCAACTCAGATTTTGAGATGATCAGAATTTTGATTGGTTGCGTACATGCTGACACTTCTGGAAATACTTCCATCAGTAGAGGAAATGGTAAATGTTTTAGTTTAAGTAATTAATTCTATTTGTGCGCTCTTATCATCCCATTGCTATTTTGCTCAATCAATATATTTTGATAGTTCAAAATTAAGCACTTTGGATTTTCTCTTCTATGATAAATTCTTCAGCAGCAATTTTTAGTTATAATACAAGAAAAGTAAAAGTGAAACAAAAACCCTTTAATACCAGTCTTTCCTAGAGATGAAAAAAATTGGGTTTTTTTTAAGAGCAGCTGTAACAAGCAGTGGCATTAGTTTACTTTGTGTGACACGTGTATTCCTGAATGAAGAGCAGTGCTGTTCCATACCGTAAAGGGGAATTTCAGGAAAGCTTGTGCATTTTTGCTTGCTGAGTTTTGTTAATATAGCTTGTCTTTCACAATGGGACATGGTATCTCTGTCCTTCCACTATGTTTGGCCTCAGACATTTTCTTCTGTTGCACTGAGGCAAATGATAGTTTTCCCTTCTTCCAGGGCAAGAGTGACTTGGACATCTGAAGCTTAAAGGTCACCAAAGAGAAGGTCAATCTTTTTCCAGAAAATTATTTTGTAGATACTCTGGACTATTAAATGCTTCACAGATAATCTACTGGCTGCAAAAGGAAATGTGCTAATGGAACAGGGGAGTGTAATACTTAACAGAATGCAAAAAGCAGTTTGCCTATTACTTTTGGTTTTGCCTGTTTGGGACTGTTATTTTTTGGGATCAGGAGGGAAGGGGACAGGTTTTTTCAGGGGGTATTCATTTTGCTATGGAGAGACAGGCTAATTATTCCAGTTATTTCTGGAGGGGAGCTGAGGACAGTAGAAACTGAAGGTAGAACAGGTCCCTTGCTTTCTAAGGAGGTAATACAATGTTTCAAGTACTCTAGGTGTTCCTTGCCTTGAAGAGTCTATGTAGCTGTTCTACTCTGATCCCTTCTTGTTTATGCTTTTGTTCTGATGGCTGTCTTGATGTAAAATGTCTTGTTACACTTTTATTTATATACAAAAAAAAAAAAATAATCCATGTTCTCATGGATTTTTTGTGGGTTTTGGTTTGTGGTTTTTTGTTTGGTTGTTTTTTTAATGTTTCTGGATTTCTACATGACATAGTTGGCACTGATTATAAACTCTTAAGCATTGTACTTGTTTATATATGCCAGGTTGATCATTTCAATTGTACTGCAAGATTTGTGGGCTCTGTTCATGGTAACTTCTTTTGTTTTCTTCTCCAAGTTTGGCTTCCTAAGGCACTAAAGTCACAGTTCATCTGTCACTAACCAAATTTTAGGTATGGTACTAGAAGACAGAGCTTCCCCTCATCAGTTACTTCTAAGAGCTGTCCACTCCCAGACCAATTTTTTGCCATATGTGCATCAGTTTCCACAGCTTCACTTTAATCCATTGTCTGTTTTTTTTTCTTTTTCCATGATTGTACAGTCCGACCAGTGATCTTGTGTAAAGTGATCATGTCCCTAACTATTCCTAAAATACACCTTACATTTTTAGACTAAAAGCTCATGATAGCATCCAAGCTTTATTGAAACTTTTTTTTTTCTTTGCTGCAAGTCTTGAATTCAGTAAGTTTTGAACAAGCCTGAAAATTTTTCAAGCAACAGTTGAGTCAGCTGAAGCCTTTCTAACAATTTCTGCCAGGCTTGCAATGTATTTGCATGGGCTTTGAAAACAGATCAGAAGAGTATTCTGCATGGTTTTCAAAGTATGCAAATGTTGCCTTTAAGGAATATATACATAAAGAAAATAATTTGCTTTCCATAAGAGAGTATTTCCTGTGTTGTACTTTTTTCTACAAGTCATTGACTGAAATTCCTATTTTCTCCCACAGTAAGCTCAGAGTTCATTTTCATTTGTTTCTCTTTATTCTTTTCTCTCATGTTTTTTTTTTTTTTTTTCCCCCTTCTCCCTCTATGCAAAACTCTTCTCTGCTCCCTTATTATGTTCCACCTCTGCTGAGGCAGAGATATATAAACACTCTCAAATATATGCAATTCTCATTGCAAATGGCCACAAGGAAATAGAAATGAAAGCAGGAATTGGTCTACTGAATTAATAAAATTAAAGCAGTATAAAACTCCTTCTCTAAATTAATAAACATGAACTTAAATTTTTGTCACCCTTGTTTTCCATCATTAGATCTTAAAAGGAAATCTGGATTAATAATAGAGTAAATAATAAGTAAAGGTGGAGTTCCATTATCAAGGAGGAAAAGACCTGTTATTTCACTGATGCATTTCCCATGCTGTATATGTCCTTCTTTATTTTCCAGTCTCAATTTAAGTTACTTCATAAGTGTTCTTTGAGGAAGAAGGTTCCTAATGTAAATGGGGAAAAGTAATTCTTCCAGGGTTCAAATAAAATTTATTTTTGCTTCATACCATGTGTTTTCTTTTTCCTTTAATTTGAAAAGCATAAATTGTTTGCATTTAAATACATGCTAGTCGCCTTAATGCTTTTTAATAATAAGGACAGCATTGAAATGAAAAGCAATAAGTAATGTTGTAATTAAATAGTTCCAATATTTTTTAGTGTGTTAGTCTGCACAAATTATTGTGCAAGTTCAGCATTTTGGACCAAGGTCAACCCAAATGCTTTATTAATAATTGTTGTGAGAAGTCAGAGAAGAAATTGCTTCTTCCGTGGGCCAGTTAAGAAATGGTATTAGTCTTAGAATGAATTCCTGGGGCTCTGCTTGAGGCTCCTTGATTTTTAGTGGGAGTTGCTGGACTTGTTGAAAGGAAAATAGATACCTTTGAATGTTCAGCACCGAAGAAGCAGCTCCTATCTCTGTGCTACTCGAGTGACAAATACTGGCTGGCTTCTCAGCACAAAAGAAAAGAGCCCTTTTAATAGACAGAGCTCATACTTACACTGCTGCTGCTGCTGCTGAGCTTGACAGGGAAAATCCTACTTTCCTTATTGCTAGTGTCAGTATGGCTTGTAGGTAATAGAGCAATGGATAAGTTGCAAATCTGTGTCCAGAAGTGGAAAGTCAGGACTTGGCTTACAGAACCAGCAACTCATAACCGCAAAGTAAAAGCAAGCAAAATAGTATAAGGTATTTCAGAAGAATCCCATGGAAGTAAGACACGACAGTTATCTAGCATCCCCCTATGGCCTTCTAAATTTCCTAGTTTCTCAAATGGGGAGTATGAGGATTTCTAAGCAGTAGTAAGCAAAACAAGTATCATAGGAATTTCTATATTGAACAAAGTGGTGATTTACTTGGTCCGTTACTGCTATGTTTCCCATGCTATTTAATGTGTAACAGCCTTGGCAAAGTTAGGCCTCAGGATAAAGCAAAGATGCCTACCCTGGTTAATGACTATTGGGATTGTAATCCTGTAACACTGCATTTGCAGGCAGCCTCTCAAAATTTATTTAGTTATTTTTTTGGATTTCAGCAAGGTTTTTGATAATGTGCCTCACAGTATCTTGCCGGACAAAATGTCCAGCATACAACTACACAAAGCCATAATGTGTTGGGTGGGCAGTTGACTGAAAGGTCGGGCCCAGGGGGTGATCATGAATAGGGTTACATCAGACTGTCAGCCAGTCACTAGTGGGGTTCCCCAAGGTTCTATTTTAGGTCCAGCTCTTTTTAACATTTTGTTAAACGACCTAGACACCAGACTAGAGGGTGTCTTAAGTACATTTGCAGGTGACACCAAATTGGAAGGAGCTGATGAGTCTGTTGAGGGTGGAAAAGTTTTATGGAGGGACCTGGACAAATCAGAGAGCTGGGCAATCACCAACAGCATGAAGTTTAACAAGGGCAAGTGCTGGATTCTGCACCTGGGATTATGAAGGGTCTGGAGGGGAAGTCTTATGAGGAGAGACTGAAGTCCTCTCGTTTGTTCAGCCTGGAGTAGAGGAGGCTGAGGGGAGACCTCATAGTGGTCTATGGCTTCCGGACAAGGGGGAGCAAAGGGTCAAATGCCAATCTCCTCTTTTGGGCAGCCAACGATAGAGCCCAGGGGAATGGCATGAAGCTGCAACAGGGGAGATTTAGGTCGGATGTTAGGAAGAGGTTCTTTACTGAGGGGGTGGTTGGGTACTGGAACTGGCTCCCCAGGGAAGTGGTCACAGCACCAAACTTGGCTGAGCTCAAGCAGCATCTGGACGATGAGTTCAAGCAGCATGGGTGGCCCTGTGTGGAGCCAGGAGTTAGTGATCCCTATGGGTCCCTTCCAACTCAGGATATTCTGTGATTCTATGGAAACTGCTGGTAAAGAGCTAGTTTGTACCCTATGATAAGCATGAGAGAAGATGGAGTAAAGTTATAAGCAGTTTCAAAACAGAAATTACAAATTGATACTAGCACAGCCTTGCAAACCACCCATGGCTTTTGTTTGGGGTGGGGTTATTTATTCTTTTCAATAGGCAAAATAACCTGTTGTAGACATTTAGTGTTGCATGTTGTAGAACGGAAAAAAAAAAGTTGACCTCTAGTTAATCTAGTGGTGTTCTTAACAGGTAATGGGATGCTATTGAACCTAATAATCTGTACATGACCTAAAGTGCTATTTGGAGGAAGAAATGGTCCCTGATAATGCTGGATTCAGACAGTGGAGTCCTGTCTCACCCCTGGTCACTCCTTTACCAGTCATTCATCTTCAGCTGTCAAAGATTATGCTCCATTTACAACTAGAAAGGAATATCCAAGCACTCTGTTCTACTTTTGAATATTAAATCAAATTGATGTCAGTAGATATTCCTTTAAAATGCTTTATTTTCTGAGAGTAAGTATGTAAGATTCTCTCTTCAAGTCCCTTTAGCTCTGACACTTCAGTTTGTTCATACAAGAGATACTGCTTAGGAACAAGTTTCCTTCATGTTTAGTCTTCATATACTTTTTATGTGCATCCACAAAATGACCCCAATAAGATATTCTTAACAGAAATAGGAAATCAACCTGTCATGCTGTAGTAATAACCTTGAATTTCTTCATTGCATAGTGTTCTTTTCTAACTCTTTAATTCCTTTTTTTGTTAAGCATCATAGTAAAATCTCCTTACTGAACAATGAGAAATATAAAAACACAGCACATGACTTACAAAAACCTTCATTGTTTTAGACCCATGCACCTATACAAGTCCACTGAATTTCATTCTGTTACATCCATATGACCACTTGTATCTAAAACAGTTTACTGGAAGGATATTACAGAAGAAAACTTTGCTGAAAAAAATTACCTGTTATGATCATTGCAACTTTCATTTACATATGTCTGTTTAGCCACCAAGCAGAGGAGTAACATCACTGTGTTCTTATGTGGGCTGTGAATGTCAGGCTGCAAACAATTGTTCTTATCAGATGTATATCTGATTATTTTTTTTTAAATATAACAACTTTTTAGTTGGTGAATCAACATCTATATGAATTCTGAAAAATATACATAATTTCAGTTTACTAGTTCCTTAACCACAGTTCCTTTGCCTTGCATATTACCACAGATTATTTTTTTTTACAATTTAAGACTGTCTTTTTAGTGGGACACAAGGGGGACTTGAGCTTCTTCACTGTGAGGGTGCCAAAGCACTGGAACAGGCTGCCCAGAGAGGATGTGGACTCTCCCTCTGCAGAGATACTAAAAACCCGCCTGGATGCTGTCCCATGCTACTTGCTGTAGGTGATCCTGTTTTAGCAGGGGGGTTGGGCTAGATGATCTCAAGAAGTTCTTTCCACCCTCTACACTTCTGTGATTCTGTGATGATCATAAAGGTCTTTTCCAGACTAAATGAATCTGTGAATCTCTGACTATATTGTTTTGTGTAACTAAAAGCACTTAAATATAATTCAAACTGAAATGGATAGCTAAACCAAGAGCAAGACTAGGACAATTACTCTTTGTAACATTTTCTGTAAGCTTTTAGTACTTCCAGGAATTTTCTCAATTGCAGGTACTCATTAACACCTTCATAAAAGTGATTTTTTTTTTTTTTTTTTTTAAGGGGGAAAAATATTCCTGTAAAACTATTTAATTGCCATCATAAAAGTAGATTACTTGATGCTTCCCAAAATCAGAGTGATGATCCATTACTGAACCATAGTTCTTAGCAGGAAATTCTCACGATATTCCTTACTAACTAAATTTGTACGACTGTTCATGCAGGGAGCCATGAAATTCCGGGAGGGTAACACAAAGAACAAGGGCACTCAGCATGGTTTTCACAGCATTCTTGAAGATAGACATGAGAGGATGGGCCATGTGAATATTAAATTTTAAAAGCCTCTTATACTTCAGGAAGCCTTTAAAACTATAAAAAAATTTAAAAGGATTTATAAAAACTACATATACACTGTCTTCAAAAGAGCTTGAAATGTGTTTGGAAAGATCAAAGAGGAATTTCTTGCGTTATCTCATGACGGGGGAAGGAGAAGGGAAGGAGGAGAGAGAACAAGCGTCTGGAGTTTGGTGTTGCAGGTGAAGAACAGAACTGAGGATAAAGGTCTGCTTTTCACAGTCTTATCTGGCACACACTGCCATCTTCACTTTTTATATCTCTTAGTGCTACTTAGAAAATTGTAGAAGGAGGTGGGGTGTGAAATGTCTGAGTAACCCATGATATTCTGTGGAAAAGAAATGTGCCAGTTTTAGTGCTTGAAGGGCTGTAATTACCATATTGTGGGCGAAAGTGCTGAAAGCTTAACATTTCAGTGAAGTATGGTAGGATTACACAATGCAAGATGTTGATATGTACCTATAACTTGCACGCGATAGAGTGTGACATTAAAAGCAGCAACAGAACACCCGTTGCCTTTAGGCTAAAACCACATGTGAAATTTAGGTCTTTTCTAAAGGGCCCTTCATAAATTTTGCATGCGGTACATTGCAAGAGGCTTGCGCGGTTGCACTTGACAGTTCAAAGATTTCCTTTGGTTTTACTGTGGTGAGAGTACTGCCAAACTTGAGATCCCAGTACCCTCCCTTCTAAGCAATTACCTCTTTCAGGATATTCGAGGAGCTATTCCTTAAGCTTATGTCTTTCCCTTTTTCTCACTTTCCCCCCTCCCTCCCTTCACCCTTTAAGAGGTGATGTCAGTTTAAATTTAGTTTAAGTTTGCAAAGCTTTTCTTAAAAACAAAACCAAACAAAAATAAACCCCTCTCCGACTCCCACCCTCAGCTAAGGTGAAACAAAACAACAACCCTGCAGTGATAGTTGCAGTTCCTGTATATTTACAACTGAGATATTCCATTGTTGGTTTACCGTTGGAAGGATTTTAAGCTTAACGTGAGTAAAAGAAATACATAATCCACATCCAATGCTCAACCATGTGGATGTAACTAACCCTCCTCAAAAAATCTGTCAGTTTCTCACTGTGTATACTGTTCTTCTCTGTAGTGTTTCACTTTTATTTTGTTGCTTTTCATGGATTTTTCATAACCATTGGTGGCTTGTGCTCACAGAGGTCACAATTATTTTCTCTCCAGATGATCTGCTCTAAAGAGAGAAATGAATTCTGTTGGTTCAGAATTGAATTTATCTCAAACACAATCAGTGCCAATTGCTGCTACTCCGTTCTACGAAAATTATTGTCGCCTCAGAAACGATTACAATTCCTGCTTCTTGGGGTTTTCCACATTGCCACTCTAAATTCTTCTGTACCTGCCTACTGTTTTTTGTCTTGTCAGCTCTGGAATCTTCCTGCAAAACATCCAAGGGCCAGCAGTGGGGTGCCTCTTCTCACTCTGCCTTCTACACCTGAAGTCACATAATAGCTGTTAGAATGTATTGCACTATGAGGGTGACAGATCTTCTAATTTGGCTGTGGTAGCTGCTTTTGAACAAGGCTCTTTTGTCACCTGCGAAGAGGAACCAGGACCAGCCTAAAAAGCTCTTTCAGAGACAATACCTATGTGAGCTGAAGGGCTGATTGAATTTTTTTTGTTTATATGAAATTGTCAGTAAACACATAAGGAACAGTATCCCGTTGCTTCCTTGTCTGTTTTAAATTCCTACAAATTGAAATTAATTTCAGAGCCATATTTTGAGATTTTAATATTATCAGATCATGAAAACAAATTTCTATGCTTCCTAAAGGTGCTCAGGTGCCTTAAGCACTTAACATGTCCACAAGGCCTTCAATGATCTACTAAACTTTTCCAAGAGAGATGTATTGCCTTGAGACAATAAACCATTTATTTCCTATCTTTTATGTCTCCATTCTCTATCTTAAAATGATAATATTTTTTCTACAAGAATGATCCCAACATATTGCACAAAGTGAATTCTTTGAATTTATTTAAATTCAGTATAATCCTATTAAGTAGCCTCTGAAAATAGGTGTGTGCATGTAGAATTCTGTATTTGTCTGCCTTGTGAAGCACAGAGAAGTGCTGCACATCATATTTATAAGCGCTATCTTGAATTTTTTTCTGCAACTTAGACTCCCACTGAAGCCACCAAGCAAGTTACTTTCACAAGGAGTGCAAACTCCTACTCAAAATGAATATTCCTTGTTACAGACCAAGCAGGGGATGCTGAGGGAATACTTAGTGTTGTCATAAAGTTACAAGTGTCTAACCAATAGCATTACAGGAGAAGAGGAAGGGTGAGCAGCAAACTCTTGAGTAGGGTTTCTCTGCATAACCAAGTTAATTCACTAATTATCAAATTCCTCAAGAACACCGATGTTGATTTCCGGCATGAAAATGGGATGATTTTTTTAAACAAATAGGCAGGATAAAGGAAGAAAAATATCGCACTCCTGGCATCATGGTGTGGCTTCAGCTCCTTAGTTTGTCCACTCTTACTCACGAAGCTGACAGACTAGATTAGCTCACTTGTTTTTGGTTTAAGCAAATGCCTTTCTTTGCTGAATGTCCAAATTACCAACAAAGATTCCTACCAGAGTCCCTCAAGATTTTTCTCTCTCAAGTTACCGTTTCCCTGTTTACTGTGTCCACACAGTGTTCTAAATAGACATCAATTTTGAAACTTGTGAAATCAAAATGCACTACTGAGATAAAAACTATTGAAATATTTAGAAATCAGAAAGCAATTTTGGCTTCACCAGATCAGAATGGTTAGGTGCCATAGTAACAACATAATGCAAAGAGGAATTAAACATCATTACAATCATTAGTAAGTATTCGTTGGCTGCTCAAAGCTTTTCCTCTTGTTATATGGCAATATATGGTTATAGGTTAATAACTTTGCTGTCACAAGAAGACAACCTGAATGGGATTTTTTTTTTCCTCTCCCCAACTCACTCTGAGGGGACAGCAGATTAGCAGCATTCCCAGCAGTAACAGCCAGAATAAGAAAGTATAATTCAGTAGAAGGTAATCTAGCAGTTAGGAAAGGCAAGGAGACCTTGGTTTATACTTATGAAAAATTTATCAAGCCAAATTCTTGTATATAGTATCTCTTAACTGCATACTGATAATGAAAGATAATGGAGAATGTCTCAACTCTATTAGAAAGAAATTGTGTATGTTTTTGCAGAGTTATATAACACTAGCTAGTGTTAATATGGCACCGATTGATGCTACTCAATTTAAACACTACCACCCTCCCACGCCCAAAAAAACCCCTCCTGAAACAAATTAACAACAACAAAAAAGCAACCTAAACCTACCACATTAATCGCAAAAAACTGGTGAGGTAATGTCTTATTACCACATAGCTTTCTCTTTGTTTTTCAGGAAAAAAACAAAAGCTGGAGTGTTCACTATGTCAAAATGCGTTGAATAATGTTGACAAAACCCCTCACTGAAATTTTATGGAAGATGTAGCTTGGAAAACTTACTAAATAGGTTAGGAAACAGCACAAATCCAATATTTCTGTTCCTAAAGATTTTCAGTTGTGTTCTAAACTTTTCCTGTCCAATGAGTATGTTCATGTGGTGGTTTTACCATGGCTGGAGGCCAGACACCCACCAAAGTCTCTCTCTCACTCCCCTTTTCAGCTGGACAGGGGGAAAAATATATATTGAGAGGCTCAGAAGTCGAGATAAGGACATCCCACAATTAGTGTCCCGGGCAAAACAGACTCAACACAGAATAAAGGAAAGAAAACTCTCTAATTTATGACCGTGCACTGCACACTCAGTGACACCAGAGTTGGGTAATGAGAAGTGTGACCATATCTTAAAGCACCTCCCCCCACCCCTCCCTTCATAGCAGACTTCACATTAGTCATGATTTCCCTCCCCTCTTCCCCCGCATTGGGGCACAGGGAGGGGTAGGGAATGGAGGTTTCTGTCAGTTCTTCAAAAGGTGGTTTCCTTCTTAGCCCGGGGCNCCGGGGCGGGGGGGGGGCTGGGGTGGCATTCCTCATACCCTTCCCCTGCTGCAGCGTGGGGTCCCACCTACAGAAAACAGTCCTTCATGAACTTCTCCAACGTTGAGTCCTTTCCCACAGGGCTCCATCTCTTCACCAGCTGCTCCAGTGTGGGTCACTTCTATGGGGTACAGTCATAAATCACAGAATATCTCTCAGTTTGTCAGGCCAAAACTGCTCGAGCCCGGTACCCCCTCGAGTCACAAGCCTTCCCATCAGCAAACCTGCTCTGGCGCAGATCTCTCTCTCTCTCTCTCAACTCCAGGTCTCTGTCTCTCTCCATGGGCTACAAGTGCTGGCAGAGGCTTGCTCCAACGTGGGTCACAGCATCTCCTGTATGTCTCCCCCTGCTGCAGTGTGGGGCCTCTCCACAGGCTGCAGGTGGGGTCTCAGCCTTTTCCATGGGCTGCAGGGGGACACCTGCTCCACCATGGGTTTCTCCATGGGCTGCAGGGGCATCTTTCATTCCAGCACCTGGGGTGCCTCTTTCCCCCTTTCCCTGGCCCTGGTGCCTTCACAATTTCTTACATCTTACTCCCTTCTCTGGTGGCAAAAAGCAGCTGCTTGCTTTTTTTTCCTCCTAAATATGATTCCCAGAGGTGCTGTGACTGTCACTGATGGGCTCGGCCTTGGTCAGCAATGACTCCAGCCTTGAGCTGGCTGGTGTTTGCTCTTCTTGCAGAAGCCACCCCTGCAGTTCCGCCCACCCAAACCTAGCCATGCAAAACTACAACAGTTCATTGTAGTACTTGAGCAGTGATCTTGCCTGAAGTAGTACTAAGTCTTTGTTTGGTTTTGTTTTAGGAAACAATTTCTTGTCTTACCTGATAGTCATATAACCTTGAATATTTTTTCTTTTTTCCCCACCATACCGAATCAAAAGAATTACTGCTACATTAGTATGTCCTCATGGAAAAAAAAATGAAAAAAAAAAAAATTTGTATTTTGAAAAATGATAATCCCTACTTAAAAAGTTACTTACAGTTTGTAAAGGCTATTAATAGCTGGAAGCATTGTCCCCTGTCTGTAGTATATGAAATCTTTGTATTAGAATTGAATGATAAGTACTCTGGGACAACATCTGGTAAAGGACTTTGAGTCTTTACAGTTAAATGTAACTTCTAGGGGCATGAGCCACCTGCTATAGAAGAAGCTGTTCCTGCCTGCTGGAACAGGGGAGGGGATGGAACTTACATGATCTTTAAGATCCCTCCCAACCCAAACCCTCCTATGATTCATGTTATTATCCCAGACCTTAACCGAGACATTGCCACCTTCTTTATTTTTGCTTTGGACACATCCTGTTTTCTGTTCAGAACTTTTTTTACAGAGGAAGAGGGGAGAAGAAAAATGAGTGATTCTTGCTAAATAGATACCATGTTGTATCAGCCACATTGAGCATTTTAACAGATAACTCTGAAGCCCACATTGCTTATTATCTACATGCCTATGATCTGCGTGGGCACCGAGCATTTGACGTGCATCAGAAGTTTGGGGCTTGGCACATGTGTATTGATTAACTGTGTAATGCACATGTAGAGACTTGACTCACTCTGTACCCGAGGAACGCTGTGCGAAGTCCTTTCAAAGCGCTGGACTGCACAGCTCCAGAAAGTACATGTTCCAGAGGTGTCAGCTTCATCCACTTCTGCTGGGAAGACAGGCACCTGTTAAAAGTTCTTTTACAGAACAGAATAGAGATTTCAGATCTCTCCAAAAAGATAGCTAATGGTGCTTTATATATATATTTATATGTGTGTGTGTAAAAATAAAAGCTAGCAGAGAATTTTCCAGACTGCAAACTCAGGTCATGTCTCCACTTTTGAAAATTACCTGTAGTGAATCATGCCTTCTGCTCTAACAAAAAAAAAAAAAACCACCAAAAAATAAACTACCACAGGTATGGGAAGGGGAGATGAGAGGAGTGGGAGACAGCAAGTTGAATGGGAGCGCTTAATTTTTATGTTTGAAGCTCTGTAAGTACCAGTAAAAACCCCAAATAAACCAACACCAAAAACCCAAAACAAAACTAAGTTTCCTGAGATGGAGAGAGAACTTGAAATGGGTATAGTCAAACAACTTATTTCTTTAGAGCACCTATTTGAAAAAAGCCAAGCTCAAGATCCCTGCTCTGAGAACCATTTCTATATTTTTCTCAAGTAGTGTTTCAAGTAATTAACAAAAACAGTCCTTGGATTAGGGAATTGATGAAAATAGGTTTTAACACCTTTGTAATCAGGATGCCTTACAAATTAGGTGGCGATGCGTAACATCTGCTTAAACTCCCTTTTTTTTAAAAATCATTTTCCAGGGCTTTTGATTTTATACCCATAAATGACTAAAAGAGAATGTCTAGTAACTACATGTCACATCACAACAATTCACAGCAGTAATGTGTCTTCTTTCCTGTATTTTCCAGTGCTCATGCAAAGCTTCTTGCAAAGATCATTTATTTCTACACCTGGGGTAGACTGCAATTACTATGCTATCAATAGAGAAGTGTGTAATATGTCCAATATATCATTTACCTACTGTAGCCAGAAGAATTGCTTCCTACTCTAGATGAATTCTTGAACAAAGCTTTCTGATGGATATACCAGGTCTATCTCATGCAGTGAATAGACGTATAGGGAAAAAATTGGTAACCGTTTGGTGCTTTATCTGCTGAGTGTGCAGTAAATAGTTTGTGACAAATGTTAAGTAGTGACAGTATAGAAAAATGTAACTTGTTTTATGAAGCCTGTTATGGTATATTTGAATATGGGAGCGTAGAGAGGGTCCTCTGGGAGAGACTATGTAAATGGAAATTCAATACTGTATTGTAGTGCATATACATTAGGGGATGAAATATATGTTCTGCACACATGTGTCTTTGGAGCATCTCCTTGCTCTCCATAAGCCTGACTTTCTTCCAGACTAATTAGCAATTTCTGTTATCTTTCAGTGTGATTTGTATTTCTCTTGCATATCATGGTTATAAAAAAGGTATCTTATGCGTATTTCTATTAATATTACAATGCTACTATTTTAAACCAAAAAATAAATACATGTATCATTCTGTTCTTTCCACGATACTGTTAAAGCTAATAAAGAGCTGCAAGCTGAATATCCAGCTGAATTTTGAGTGGTTTCCAGTTCAGGCATAAAACGTTTCTCCCTGTTTTTACGTGCACAAAATCTTTCTCCCTGTTTTTACCTGCACAAGCAGATTTTTATCTACATCTCATTCAGAATACCCATTTGATCACCTGCACTGCAATAAAAGTCTTACATAAATGTCTAACCCATCATTTTCTGTTGTGTGTTTATTGGGTTTTTTTTTGTTTCAGAAAGATGTAGTCAAAGACCAGGAACAGCAGTAAGTCATTAGATTTTGTTGGTTTTGCATGAATGTGAGATTTTGAATGTGGCCTTTATGTCTTGTCTCTTCTTACAACACATTGTAGCAGTGAGGATTAGTATCCTGACTTAGATTTGTCACAAGGATCTGCAAATCGGCTTGTGGCCTATGGTGTGGGGTGGGACATAGGGAAATGTTCTGTGGGCCCTTCAAGTCAGGCATAAATTGTGATTGCAGGTTGAGCATAGTTAATTGTACCCATGCTCTCTCCCAGTGCTCTGTTCTCTTTTGTTCATTGAAGGAGGGAAAATGAAGTGTAAGTTTGGACCCAAAACACATAACATAACTGATGAAATATCAACACAAATGTACAGTGATGACCTGCAGGCAGAAGGTGTGTATTTAAGCCACTGAGGTTTTTAGAGCCACCAATATTCGGGGTCCTTGTGTTGCAAAGAGGTAAAATTCATCCTTCTTGAATGCCTACAAACACTGTAAATATTTTTAGCAATTAGGATTTGTTGAAGAGTTCTCAGTAGATTTTGATATTGCAAACCATTTTGTTAGCGATATGATTCTATAAGGATTGGTTAACAGCTTTTAAATCTTACCTTTGAATTGAATAATTCATGGAACTTGGAGGTCGAAACTTACTTGTAACTAATACTTAGGCATACTTAAAGAGAATGGAATACTGAAATTGTGCTAAACCTGAGGCTGAAAAAAAGTCCTAGAGTGTAGAATGTCAAATCTCTGCATGATTACAATAAATTATTTAGGTACTCTTTTCCTTTTCCATTCTACAGTTCACTATCTGGGAAACAGGGAAAATATTTTGTTCCCTACCTAAAGAGTCAGAGGCAAGAAAATAATGTAGAATTTGGTTTAAAAGCCAAACCCCACAAAACTTAAAAAAAATTAAAAATCCAAACCTTAAGATACATGGAACGAATTACAGAATAAAATTATACAAAAAAGCAAAATCTACATAAATACGTAGATTATTGACTATATGCTGCTGCTATTTATTTAATGAGATTACAGGTATTACTGCCTACACAAAATGTATCAGCTTGCAGAGCCGTCACTGTATAAATACAGAATATTATATATGTTATAGAGCAATCTGAAGGGGTTTTTTTTTCCCATTAATGGATTTACCTATATTTTATTAAAAAAGCTAGGATAAACTGATTCCAATTAAAAACTGATCTCTTCTGTGTTTGTATTGGCAGCAGTTGCCTCAAAAGTGAAAATAGTTCTCTTGTTTTGTTTTTTTTTTAAATTTATGTATATAATGTATAAGGCTAGTACAGAAGTTTGTATTTATTTTTTTTTAGAATAGCTTAAGAACTACCTTAAATATCTTTTGCTATAATAAAAAAATATTCCATTTGTTAGTTTTATAGTATGTATGTAATGGAAAAGAGAGCATTGCTTTATTAGAAACATGTTATTGATGACTGCTGTTTAGCAAAATCGTTAGTTTGGTGAAATGCCACCCACATTTATCTGCCAGATAAATGTTTTTACAAATCCCTGCTAGGACTTAATATTTTCTGAAACAATCAAAATTGCACATTGATTATAACAAAGTTGCTTCCCACGTACTGATATGTTTCTAAAAATCTTTAAATTTGTGTGAAATCTCAATCTACTGACTGTTCACTATAATTGTGAAATACATCTTAATACCAATATGAAAATTAAATCAAAACTATGCTGCTACTTGCATCTTTTTCATTTATTGTTGAAGCAAAACAGCTTAACTCATTCAAACACCTAAAAATAAAGTGTAACATTTATGTCTTTATCTAGTTTTACAGCTGTCAGCAATACTTGTCATACTGTTATCAAAGTATCAGTAAAGTTGCTGCCACTTAGTTAAGTAGCCCAGAAAATTAGATCCTGTTTTGCAGTATACATCTATGTTAGTCCTTTTTAATGTGTTACTTAGTAGAGGAAAAACAACATAAGTCTTTGATCCATGGTTCCAGACATGTAGCAGATTTTATTCCATCTTTTTACTGTTTTTTTCTTCTAGCTGATAATAATATTAATGATAATGAAACAATACTTTGTTATGTGTTTGATCTCTGTAAATACAGATTGTACCCTTCTACTGTGAAAAGTAATTTGAGTGTTCACAATACATGAGAATATTCACATGGTGCTTTACCAATAAACGAGCACTTTCTATATACTACTCCCTTGCTTAATGCAAAAAATAGCTTGCTTGATCGTGAAACTAAAGGCAGTTTTTGGCATATGAATGATAAACTTTCCCAGCTTTTTAAAAAGTAAATATTAAACTGTATATAAAAATTATCTAACCTCACTGCAATTATGCCCTCAGATGGCAGTTATTTTCCTTATGTTCTGTATTGCGCGTCAGAAATGAGTAAAAAACATTTAATATATGTCATATTCATGGCTTTTGTGACCTTTAGTTTTTGATGCCATCCTGAAATGACTGGCTCTAGAGAGTAACATGAGGTTTTTTATTTTTTTTTTAAATCTGAATCTCCCACAGGTAAATCTTCCAAACTACAAAATCTAGTTTAAAATTCTTTCAAAAAGACAAAGAATTGAAATAGCCTGTCTTCCTGTGATTGATTTCTTCCTCACCTTTCCTCCCTAGCAACATCCTCCAGAAATATAGAGACCTTGTGTCCTTTTACTCCCCACTCCTTTTTACCTCTTTTTATTTATCTATTTAT